>BHFT01001706.1:0-22518 GCA_004320025.1 Laticauda laticaudata
AAAAAAATACATTTGTTAAGACCCACAGTTGTTTAACTTGCAAGTATAGTGAGTTGGGAAAACAAGCATTACCACTATCTTCACAAATGAAAAAGGCTTAAATAGATTGATAAATCATATGCTAAAATGAATACGTGTTGAAAAAGTATAATTGAGCAAATTTGCCTATTAAAGGAAACATTCTGGAACACACCACACACAAACACACACAAAATAAACAATGAGGTTATTCATAAATGCCTTGGAGGAAAAAAAGAAACCAAAGAGTTCTCAATAAGGAAGTTGTCAGGCTAATCTTCTCGCAAATAGACCAGATGGGAAACATCACTACATAAGCTAACTTTACATTATTGTATATTAAGAGACTCTCACCAATTTTATAATACAAATGTCCTACCAATACCAATCTCCCCACAAAAACGACCCTGTGAGATTGGTTGAGCTGAGATTGATCAATCTGGGCTGAATCAACCTGGGATCCATCAGGCTGAAATCAACCTGTGAGGTTGATCAGGCTGAGAGTGAGTGATTGGCCAATGTAACCCAGATGGCTTTCATGGTTTCAGCAGGATTTGAGTTTACAATCTCCCGCTGTCTAGCCTGATGCTGTAATATATGACAATAGCAATAGTACTTCGATTATATACTGCTTCACAGTGGTTTACAGCCCTCTCTAAGAGGTTTACAGGGTAAGAATATTGCCTCCAACAATTTGGGTCCTCATTTTACTGATCTCGGAAGGATGGCAGGATGAGTCAACCTGAGCCTGGTGAGATTTGAACTGCCAAATTGCAGGCAGCCAGCAGTGAGCAGAAGTAGCTTGCAGTACTGCATTCTAACCACTGCGCCACCGAGGCTCCTGTATGCAAATATGATTATACTTTCTCAAGAGATTGTGTGATTGCTGGTCCGCCACCGAGGAGCAGCCTCTCTGTCAACCCTCTCTCTCAGGCAGCCCACAAAGAGCCAGTCCTCTTCTGGCCAAGAGTAAGCTCCTGTATCCAGACAGGTATCTTTGGAGCGCCCCACGATGGAGACCCCCCCCGACAGCTGCACTCCCTGTGCTGGTGCTGCCACTCCCATGTCTGGAGCACATGAGGATCCCCTGATGCAGATGGAAGCAAGAAGAGGCCACTGCCACAGAGGACCACCCACACCAAACACCAGCTCACCTCCACAGGAAAGCAGGCAGAGAGACAGACCGGAGGGGCAGAGCCACACTGTCCTCCTGGAGTTCAAGGACACCATCAAGAGCAGCGTAGATCTCTCTCAGTTTTGGATCAACTTCAAATCATACCATCCTCTATACAGAAAGCCCTTCCTCACTACGTGAAGCGACCCTCATGGAAATGCCGAAGCCCAGTACCAGGTGATCAAGGAGGATCACAGGTCTTTTGCTGCACCATCCCTCTAAGCCCAGCTGAGCCTGCTCTGACCAATTCCAGGTCTGCTCCTCCACCCAGGTGATGTCACAGCCCTTCCAAGGCTTCTAACACTCCCTCACCTCCCAAGGCTACAGCTACATGTGTTCCAGCAGCACAGGAGCCCTTCCCAGTCCAGGGCACAGGTACAATCGCACACCACAGTGCCACCCAATGCCACCGATACACGATGCACCGACACCACATGTGCCACGACTGCCACAGATGCCACCTAGCCTCACCTGCATATGCAGACCAGAAAGCCCCACTACACCCTTTCTCACCCCACAGCCAAGCCGGCCTCAGAAATCTGTCATCAGTCTTGGGACTGACATACATGTCCTGGAGGAAGGGCCTCTCAACATCACGGGACTGGCAGCTCTCTGAGAGCTTTCCTCCACACACCATCCCTGTTGTCCTCCCAGGGCCAGGCAACCCAATGGCGCCTCAGACCACACTCAGCCACTGCCACCTCACAGCACTGGACCTTCACCCATGAGACCATGGCATGCCAACAGAGTGACTGAGAAGAGTGGCCAGAGACTGAGGTTGCGACCTGTTGACTTATCTTTGCTTGGAACTTTACTTGGGTCACTTTGCTTTTACAGTTTGTTATTAACAAAGGTTATCTTTGCTTCATACACTGGTTCAGTTCTTTACTAAATAAAGTCTTGGTGGAAATTTTAGAAATGGTTTAAGCCTTGCATGCTTGTGGGATGGTAAGGATAGCTGTGGTATGGCAGGGATACCTGTGAATGGGTAATAGCTGTGGATGGTAATAGCTGTGGGATGGGTAATAGCTGTGGATGGGAAATAGCTAATGGATAGATAGGCCTCCAGTGCAAGCATCGTGGGACTGTTGGTCCACCTTCCCAGGTGCCACACCCATGGCCCATTATTATCAATAACATTTAATCATCATAACCACATTTCACCTAAACACAACTCTTTGTTAAAGGCCCTGTTCAATCTGTAGGGCCACTCAACATACATGCACAATCTCATCAGTGTGATGAGACAGGCTCAAGGAAGCATCCATTAAGCATCTCATCCTCCTCTTGTCACACCACTGCCCAGTGAGAGTTGCAACAGTGTTTCAGGAGGTTGCGCTGCTTCTTCCTTACAATGAAGCTCTGTGTGGCCTGGCACATCCACAGTGTCTATCAGGTTTAGTCCTTGCCTCCATTCACCAGGCTCTATATCCCTTGCCTTGTTGGAGGTCCACAAGCCTGTTCTGCAACACTGGGTAGCGGGTGCGCATGAGATTGTGGCAGGATGCAGCAACTTCCACGATGTTCTCACAGTCTCTGGGCGATGCTGCATGGTGGTGAAAGTACTGGAACCTGTTGGCCATCCAAAGGCGTTCTCCACCACCCTCTTGCCCTGACAGCCTGTAGGTGAAGATCTTCTCTTCATGGGTGAGGCATCTGCAAGTGTAGGGCTTCGTGAGGTAGTTCTGAGGGAGAAGGCGTCATCCCCCAGTGAACTTAGGGCACATCTTGTGGCAGGGGGTCTGGATCTGGGAAGCCCATGATGAGTTGCATTCCAGCCCTCCTTGAGGTCACTGGCTAAGTATACCTGGGCATCTTGAAGATGACCCGTTGCCTGAAGCATCGATGTACATGAATTTGTAGTCAGCATCGACCATGGCAAAGAGGATGATGCTGAAGAAGCCCTTGTAGTTGTGATAAGTGGACCCTGAGTTGGCTGGAACTTTGGCAGGCCACGTGGTTCCACATCTATGGCTCCAACGGTGTGGGAAAGTTCCACTTCTGATACCGACTGCTCTGCAACTTTTTTCCAGCCTTCTTCAGTGGTGGGGCACTGGAGGAGCTTCTCCAGGTATTTCTTTCGAAGATGGCCTGCACCACTTCTCTGACCACATGCTGATGGTGTTGTGTGGCAACCCTCCGGCATAAGTGCATGTTCCTGTACATGTCCCGGGGCCAGCGGCACAGAGTCAGTGCCACCTTCAGTCCAGGCTGAGGCCTGAAGTTGGTGGTTGCCTGGTCAACCTGCGCCTCAGCCACTCCACAACTTCATCAAACATGGCTGGTGGCATTCTCATGAAGTGCTGGAAGCACGAGTTCTTCGTTCTCAGCTCCATCATCAACTTGTCATACAGTCTGTATCGGCTCTCTCGCGATCCATCTTCGGAGCACAACCACTTCTTGGACGCTCCTTTTCCTTGCATAGAACAGGTGAAAGAGGCCTGAAGAGGGCTTTGCACTGTTGTAGAATGATGGCGGCTACCAAAGGAGTGTGTGAGATCCATGGTTGAGATGATGGATGCTGTGGAAGAGCAAGAGCGCAAGGCTGAGAGGTCTGCACACCAGGGCTGCTGGACGAAAGTGAGATCCAGGATTCCTCCTCCTTCTCATAGGAATATGTAGGTTTCCGCTAGCTGTCCTTTTGCATCCTCTAGACATCCTCCAGACATCCTAAATAATCCGAGATACGTCCCTATACGAACGTTTTTCCGTTTTAATAGCTTTATATGCGAGCTGCATCCGCTTATATCCTTTCTAGTCCATGGCTACGAATGCTTGCATGGATGTTCCACGTTCCATTTTCACTTCTCCTCTTTCCGTTTTCCGCTGGAGCGGATGCGAGTTGCGTGGTATCGCAGTGGATGCCGAGCGGATACAGCGGTGTGTATACGGATGTAGAATGTTTGTTCCTAGTTGTGTCCGGTATGTAGAACGGATGCTGTGGAAAGTTCATGCGCTCAAAGTTTTGTGCAGCTCAAAGCTTTTTGAGCAGATGAAATTCAGATAGACGCTGCTGGACGATAGAACGTCAGTGATATCACGCACGTAGTGAAGTTACCAGAACGGAGTGCATCGCTGTAACCAACGATGGCAAGCATTCTTTCCATCCGTTGGTGCAGTGTGACATGGGCTTAATTAACTGTGTGAAAATGGTCTTAAAATTGTACTGAAATGATTTTCTAAGTTCCTTGCATAATTAGGGAGTTTTGAAAAACAATTAGTTCTTCATCATTTATTTTTCTATATTGTCATTAATTAAGATGGCTACTTGATAAAATATGATTTTGTGATACAACATTTATATCAACACATACACAAACCTATTCTGATATCATTTTAATAATAAGAAGCTTCTAAAAATATAGAATACTGCCTATTTGCATGTAGATTAGTAGTTTACAATACATGAACGGATTGTTTGTGTAGACTCTTTAGCATGTGCTCTTTACACTGAAATTAGGTGATTGTGGTATGTACTGGTGCTGGTGTGATTTATTGAGGCACTCCACTATCAGCACAAAGATCTTGCATGAGATCTTGCAGTATGGACAATTGTTGGATCTGTGCCAGTGTGTGAGAGTTTATCAACTAGAATAGCCTGAGTAAAATGCTAGCTAATGGGAGCTGTTTGGTGACTGAGAAACAGGATTGGTTGTCTGAGCCATGTGACTAAGTTTGGAGCCTAGATGTGGCTTAGCTGTGTGTCCTCATTTCCAGTGTCAGTTTTTCTGCTTCTGCCTTTTCAGAAGCCTTAGATTTTGTGGAGGAAAATAAGAAGAAAAAAATTCTGCCTCTGCCCACCAGCATCCATTGGTATTCATCTGGCTAGCGTCCTGTCAGTTTGTGAGAGAGTTGAGGGCTATTTGGAAACTGAAATGGTATTTGCTGTGTGAGCAAGGAGACAGCAAGGAGCCTGGGTGTGACTTAGCTCAACTGTTTTGCACTAAAGCTGCTTGATGCTGTAAAACTGAAACTGAAACCCATTTGGAACAGATTTCTTTTCAGGTGGGGAGGGGGAGCAGAACTCCTTTTCATCAGAGCATGTTAATAATGATATATCAAATAGTAGTGTGTGTGTGATTCTGTGTGTATGTGTATGTATAAAGTCATCATGTTTGTGGTCCACAGCTCTCACTCTGCCAGAGTGTGTGTGTATGCATCCTGCTCCTCAGCTATTTGCTTGTGTGCTGGCTACATCACCGGAATAATTTAATAATCTAGCAGAATGAGAGCTGTGTAGTGCAAACATGATTCTTTTGGTGTATCCCTGCATAACAGTTGCACTACCCCTCCAAAGCTTCAGGGAAACACAGGTGGCAAGTTCAGCTGTTTGTGATGATGAGGACTCAAGTTGCCAGGATATGATGGTCCATGCTGAAAAAGTTATCTTGACAAAGGAAGGTCCACATCAGGTGTTGAAAATCAGCCATGTGTGATGAGTACAGCATCTAAAAAGAGAGGCCACTTTCCAGTTAATGACTCAATTGTAAGAGGTGAGATATCTGCCTGGTACAATTACCAGCAGAGAAAAGGGGCACATTGTTAGGATTGTCGAGAATGCTAGTAAGGCTCTTGAGCCAGCAGTGTGCAGCAGCAGCCAAAAAAACGAATGCAATCCTAAATTGCATTAACAGAGGGATACAATCAAGACCAAGTGAGGTACTACTACAAATCTATAAAGCCTTAGTAAGACCACACTTTGAGTACTGCATCCAGTTTTAGTCACCACATGATAAAAAAGATGTTGAGATTCTAGAGAAAGTACAAAGAAGAGCAACCAGGATGACTAGGGGACTGGAGACTAAAACATACGAAGAACGGTTACAGGAACTGGGCATGGCTAGTGTAGGGAAGAGAAGGACCAAGGGAGACATGATAGCAGTCTTCTAATATCTCAGGGGCTGCCACAGAGAGGAAGAAGTTAAGGTATTTTCTAAAGCTTAGAAAATAGCTTTTCCCAAAGGCCAGACAAGGAATAGTGGATGGAAATTGATCAAGGAGAGATTTAACCTCAAAATAAGGAGAAACTTTCTGACAGCGAGAACAATCAACTAATAGAATAGCTTTCCCTCAGAAGTTGTGGGAGCACCATCACTTGAAACTTTCAAGAAAAAATTGGACTCCCTCTGTCAAAAATGGTGTAGGGTCTCCTGCTTGGGTGGGGGATTGGACTAGATGACCTACAAATCCCTTCCAACTTTGATTATCTGTTATCTGTTTTCATGCATCTTAGCATGAATGATCTGTCTAAAGCAGATGTGTTTTCTATACCTAAGGATTTCCAGAGTTTGATGCAAGAATTCCTTGACTGATTGGATCCATAAGATGCCCTCTTTCTGGCATGGGTGGGCTGGGCTGGGCCTGTTTCATTGGGGTGAAATGTTTCCTCAGGTAGCTTAGACCCATGTCATGCATGGCTTTCAAGGTGACAATCGACACTTGAATTGTACCTGGAAGCAAACTGGTACACAGTGCAGCTAGTGGAGCAGTGATGAAACATGGGATATCCCAGGGATCCCAAGAACCGTCCACACTACTGAATTCTGCACCAGCTGTAGCCTCCACATCTCTTCCAGGGTAGCTCCATGTAGGATGCATTGCAATAGTCCAAGCAGGAAATGACCAGGGATTGAGTGACTAAACTCAGCAACTCCTGATCCAGGAAAGGGTGCAACTGGTACACAACACAATGTTGTGCAAAGGCAATCTTAGCTGTGACTGTCTTCAAGGAGTTGTGAGTTCAGGAGAACCCAAACGTTCTGGACCAGTTTTTCAAGGGTAGAAAAACCCTATCCAGAACTAAAGATGTTAAATTATTGGATCTTGAAGATCCATGCAGCAAAAGCCTCTTGGTGTTGCCAGCATTCAGCCAAAGTGTCAACTTGTAAAACATTCCTATGCCTGCCTCCAAGTTGCCATAAGAGTGGGGGTGGAAAACCCTGAAGGAACATACAGCAAATGAACTCAGAAGTACATTCCAAGCTTATCTCACAAAGATTGTAACTGAAGCAACTGGGTATTCTGGGCATGAAAATCCTCCATTGGAGAGTGTGATTGATGACACCCAGGCCATGAACATGTTTTGTTGGACAATGTGAATTATGATACACCCAGAGGAGTGGGGGGAAGGGGTCATAGTTGACTGTAAATTACGTATCTCAGAGTTGGCTTCATACAGGTCATGCCAGTATGTTTCTCCTAATAAATCCTTTGAAGTTTTTTTGAAGTTTGGCTCATGGCTCTTGATTTAATTCAGGGTGATTGCTGGTATCCTGACACAAAGCTTCTTATCCCCCATCCCTGCAATGTTATTCTCTGGGTGGTTAGTTTGGCCAGTCTGATGGCCATCTGTAGCACAAGGAAATTGAGAAGGTTCTTCTTCCTCTCCCTTTAGAGTACCTGGAAGGAACTTCATACCTGCCATGGCTGCAGCCCTGAAGCCTCTACACTCTCATCACCCTTCTTGATTCTCCTTCTGGATCTGGAAGAATACGCAGCTTTCAAGGCATGGGCCAGAGTCTTAATAATACTGTGTAAACGGAGGTGAAAAGTGATCCACATTCTTCTATTTTCCGGTGTAGGCTCCAGTGGTGCTTTCTGGGTGCATCTTTTCCGACCTTTGACAGAAAGTATGTGCTTTAAAAAAGAACAATGAAAATACCGATCTTCCAATTTCACACTGAGTTTGGTTCCAACAACATCATCTTCTGACCTGCTTTTTTTCTGAAAAGCAAAGCTCCAAATACTATGGGCATATTTGTAAAGATCCTCCCTCCTCGATAGCAGATAGTCGATGGCTCCCATGATCCAGATTTTCCCTTCAATAGGCCCTGGCATACTTTCAAATTTAAACTGGAAAACACGAATTCTGTCCCAAATGTTAATATTTTCTATGTAATTTATAAAGACATTGACTTGTCTCCACTTAGAGAGGGCATCACCGAGAGGTGCTGTATATCCAGTTGCTGAGAATTGTTGTGTTATAACAACACAAATTCCATTCCTCAGAAGCACAGGAGTAAATGTCCTCATGAAATTCTGTCCCTCATCTGTGTCTGAAGTGATGAGACCAATCAGGGTCCATCTGAAATGGAGGAGCAGTTGGAGAATTGATGGATATGTGATCCCTTTTGTGGGGAGCATCCGGTGGAAAAAAGGGAATTGACTTTTATCATTCTGAGCCTCTGAAACAAATGCGTCACTGATCTGAAAAGAAATGAAGAATGCTATGCTATATTTGTGTACAGATCCAATCCAAAACACTAGATTTTAAAAAAATCCAAATTGATACTCATTAATATTTCAATGGTGAGAAAAGTATGGTTCTACATTTAAGCAAGAAAAATCAGATGCACAGGTACAGTATATGTGGTAGCTTGCTCAATAGTAACAACTGGGAGAGGGATCTCAGATCCTAATGGACAACCTTTTAAATATGAGCCAGCAGTGTGTAGCAGCTGCCAAAAAAGCCAACACAGTTCTAGGCTGCATTAACAGAGGGATAGAATCAAGATCCCATGAAGTGTTAATACCACTTTATAATGCCTTGGTTAGGCCACAATTGGAATACTGCATCCAGTTTTGGTTGCCGCGATGTAAAAAAGATGTTGACACTCTAGAAAGAGTGCGGAGAAGAGCAACAAATATGTTGAGGGGACTGGAGCTAAAACATATAAAGAACGGTTGCTGGAATGTCTAGTTTAATGAAAAGAATGACGAGGGGAGACATGGTAGCAGTCTTCCAATATCTCAGGGACTGCCACAAAGAAGGAGTCAAGCTATCCCCCAAAGCACCTGAGGGCAGGACAAGACACAATGGGTGGAAACTCATCAAGGAGAGAAGCAACCTAGAACTAAGGAGAAATTTCCTGAGAGTTAGAACAATTAATCAGTGGAACAACTTCCCTTCAGGTTTAGTGAATGCTCCAACACTGGAAGTTTTCAAAAAGATGTTGGATAACCATTGTCTGAAGTGGTGTTCGGTTTCCTGCCTAAGCAGAGGGTTGGACTAGAAGACGTCCAAGGTCCCTTCTAATTCTGTTATTCTATTCTAACAAATTAGAATACTTTATTTATAAATTATACTTTATAATTGTTATATACTTGTTGATAACTAATTAAACTACAGTATATCAGAAAAGCAGGATTACAGAACATTAACATGGGCGAACAACACAAAAAAGATTTGAAAACAATACTGATGAGCAGCTCGGCAAGAAAGTCAAGGACTTAAGTGCACAAGTAGTTTTTTTCATTTGCACTGCCACTGAAAGGACAACAAATGTTAAGAGAACAAAGACTTCTAGAAGTGAACCACTTGCTAAAAGAGTTGGTGTCACCCAAAAAAACTGGATTCCTGGACGACGGTGTGTACTATCTTCATGGTGGGCTTTTGGATGGGCTGCACTTCACAAAGAATAAGAAGAATGTATTCAGAAAAACAACTGGCTCAACTTATCAGAAGGGCTTTAACTTAACATTGAGGGGTGAGGGTGACCAAGCTTTAGGATCGTCAGGACTTAAATCGCCAGCAAAAACCCCTGGAAAGAAAGTCAAGTAATGAAGTAAGGAGGGATGGGAAGGAAAATAAATACCAAATAGGAGACATAAGAAGCATTCCCAGAGTCAGACATAAGGATCTCAAGTGCCTACACACAAATGCACAAAGTGTGGGGAAAAAACAAGGTGAACTTGAACATAAAGGTAGATATGACATAGTTGTAATAACAGAAACTTGGTGGGATGAAACCCACATCTGGAACACACTGATAGAAGGATAAAACCTGTTCAAAAAAGAAACGGACCCCATAAAAGAGGAGGTGGAGTTGCACTGTATGTAAAGGACCACAATACTGCCAGAGAAATGCATGAAACCAAAGATGAAAACCTCCTAGAATGCATATGGGTCAATATAAAAGAAAAAAAAAGGATGATATTGCCATAGGTCTATACTATAGGCTACACAATCAAGAAGAAAAAATAGATGTCCTTTTTGCCAACCAACAAATATATTTAGGAAATACGCTACAATGGTAATGGGAAACTTCAATCACACTGATATCAATTGGAAAACTAATTCTGCACCAAGTGTGAAATCAAATAGGTTCCTAACCAATCTCGCTGACAACTTTGTTGCCCAAAAGATAGAGGATGGAACTAGAGGGAATTAAGCCATACTAGAATTAATTCTTACAAACAGAGAAGAAGTGATAGAGGGAGTTGAAACTGCAGGAACCTTGAGTAAGAGTGACCATGTCAAACTAGAATTCAACATTTCGCAAACACAAGCAAGAGAACAGAATGATACCAGAGTCTTCGATTTTAAAACAGCTGATTTTAATAAACTCAGATAGAACTTGAGAAAGATTCCTTGGATGAAAATCCTAAAGGGGAAAACAGCTCAAGATTCTTGGGAAACTCTAAAGAGTATGATCATAAAAGCCCAGACAAGCACAATACCACTGAGAAAGAAAAACAAGAAGAACCCAACATGGTTGCGTAGAGATCTTTCTCTGATAAACTGAAACACAAAAGGAACAAGTACAAAAAATGGAAAGAAGGACACATAACCAAGGCAGAATATCAGCAGATAAACTGCAAATATGAAGTCAGGAAAGTAAAGACTTAGAACGAACAAAGACTTGCAACAAAAATCAAATGTAGTAACAAATTTTTTCAACACAAGAAAAAAGGAAACAGTGCACCAAAAGGAGAAGATGGTAAGGAAGTAAACAGACAGTAGAGAGAGAACAGGGCTGCTTAATTCATTCTTTGCATCAGTCTTCATGCAAAAAGGAACGGCAGCCCAATCTACCAGAAACATAAGCATAACAGACAGGCTAGATATCAAAATAGAATAATGAGTGAGAGAACATCTGTCTGATCTTGACATATATAGATACAAACCACTGGGACATGACAGATTAAATCCCAGAGTTCTTGTAGGAGTGGTCAGATGTTATCCCAGAATCATTGTGCCATATCTTTCAAAACTCCTGGAGCACCAGGAACTACCTGAGGTTAGACATCTAATGCAAACTGCAGAAGGTATAAGGTAAAGGTAAAGGTTCCCTCACACGTATGTGCTAGTCGTTTCTTTCTCTAGGGGACAGTGCTCATCTCCGTTACAAAGCCAAAGAGCCAGTACTGTCCGAGGATGTCTCCATGGTCATGTGGCCAGCATGAGTAAATGCCGAAGGCACACAGAATGCTGTTACTTTCCCACCAAAGTGGTCCCTATTTTTTTACTTGCATTTTTTACATGCTTTCGAACTGCTAGGTTGGCAGAAGCTGGGACAAGTAACGGGAACTNTAACAACGGATGGAACATTTTGCTCGTCCGTTGTGTCCGTTTTGCATCCGTTGGGCAGTGTGACAGGGCCTTTATCTTCTGTGTTCTGAGAAATCTATATATACTTGCTTCAAACTATATTCTTCCAATTTACAAGAGGGCCCACCTTTGTTCAGGTGAATAAACATTTTTTCATGAGAGAGATACATGGGACTCTGTCTCTTTGTTTACACCAAGCCACACCTGATCCCTGCCTGACTATAAAGATCCTGGTGAAAAGCAGCTCTTGAATTGCACAGGCAAAATATAGTTGGTTCTTTCACCCACCCAGAACTTTATCAGATAGAAAAAGTTTGTCAATCTCATGACACACACTGGCCATGCCTACCCCAGCTTAATGAAAGGGGGGGGGGAGTCACAACACATCACCTGACAACAACTTGATGCCATCAGTTTGACATCACTGAGACAGAGAAACACACACACAAACCTGTGGGACTTTGCAGACGCCTATTAATATTGACATCTGAGTGGACGTTTCACTCATAGCTCCATCAACAACACCCAAAAGGTTTTCCTTCCTTCCACAACTGTATTTGGGAACATTGGCTTGTCTGGTAGAGAGCAAGTCCAGCAAGGCATCTGAAGTGCCAAGGGTGCTAAAATAGTTGTCATGCATAGTGAAGCCAAGTGTTAGATTGGGAAGAAGCTGGGGATTCTTGTTGACTGTTTGGCAAAAGCAAGGATTAGCGGTTTAAAATAAACTCCTGTACTGTTAAAAAAAATGTTCATGTTATTACCACCATCATCATCAGAAAACAACATGGTTTGGTTTTTTTTTCAGTCTAATCCTCTATGTCTCCACCATCCAACTCTGTCTTAATCCAAAACACATCCAAAGCCAAAAACAAATAATTGCCACAGATCAGCATGCCATTTTAATGGTCACTGAGAAGATAGGATGGAAAGATTCCTCTATTATGGTTAGGAATTGCAAATATATCCTTATTTGTAGCACTCTTAATTGTTATCTGCCCACTAACTTGTATTCAAACTCATTCAATCATTGAAGTTGAACCACCATAAAATGAAGAGGATGTTCCATAAGTGCCCCAGAAAAGCAACCACAAATAGAAATCACCGTCTATTATTTTAAGGATCGGGCATTGAATATCAATGAATAGTTATTTAAATATGAAAATAGGCTTGGCAGAGGTATCTACCAGACTCTCAATCTCTGAACCAAACTCAGTGTCCCAGTGATGAACATGGTATTAGACAGGAATGCATAAATAATCTGGACTTCTTTCAAGTTTTATTTGCCACATGGCTGGATTTGAGTCTGTTCCACAAAAGAAGACAAAAAGGTGTAAAGCCATGAAACTCAAAATGGCTGAAGAAATTAGAGAAGTCCTGAAATATAGGAGGGAGTGTAGTATAGAGTGTTAGAAGGGCAAATGCAGGGAATGCCAATCCATCACACTGAATAATGTACAAGTGAGACTCACTAGAAGGAGCCATGTTGAAAGGCAATATCCTAGGCAGTGCCATTGTTTCAGTCGAGACTGAAGCAATGGGATGGTCTCCTGACCTGTAATAGTTCTATGGTTTTTCCCCATCTTGGATCTCAAAACTCAGTGTGCATTTCATTCTAAGCTTCTGCAAGACTGCCTGAGACACCAGCAGCATCAGAAGCAGAAGATCCATCATGCATAGGATTGAATCAATCTCCTTCCTGCTTCTAAACATGAGCAAGAAGAATGAGAAGAATTCAAAGCACTCTCACTTCCCTGATTCAGACAGAGACTAAGCAATCTTCACATGGAAAGGAAAGAAAGGTACATTCAAGAGCACAATGACTTCTTATCCCAAACCTTGTGTGAACCAGAATGTGATCTGTGGCATTTATCTTTTTCTGGTGTAAGATTGGTTTCTTGGAGTTTCAGTCTAATGTTAAAACATCAAAGGCAGTCATTATAGTTGAAGATGTCTCAAAAACTGGGAGGGTGATGATTACAGTGTGAAATAATTTCTCCTTTGGGGATCCTGAATTGTTCTAAGACTTCAAGTGCAGAGGGTCAGCCGGAGAATAGCAAGTAAGTGAAAAATCACAAATCACCCCTGAGGGTGTTGTAATCCTTCCTGTTGTGACATGTCCAGAAAGTGATGCTGGAGGAAAATAGATCTATAATTGACTTCTAATTTTTTTCAATGTGGTGTCTTGTCTCCAGAGATTGTGGATGAAAGTCACCCAGAAGTATGGAGTTTTGATAAACACTATGTTGGTGACACAACTCTAATCTTGCCTGTCTTCTAACGCAAAGGAGGCAATCAGTATTTTTGGACTCTCCTCTTGTTAAGAGTAGGGTCTTTTGGTGATTTTCTTTTCTGTTAGATCTCTGTAGAGATCTCTAAACTGTAGCTGGTTTTGAATTCCTTGTGCCTTCAGTAAAATTTCATTTCCCTTCTGGAATGTCAATTGTTGGATAAGAGCCAACATAGAGGCAGAAAAGTAACAGCCTATGGACTGTTTTTTTTTTAAAAAATAAAATTTTATTTCAGTTTTCCACATTTTAAAAACATCTCTTTTTAGTTAACAGCACGATTCCATATTTTCACATTTCCATACAAACAGGATAATTCCATACTCATCTTTCACATTTAGTTTCATATCTTACCAATAATTTACATATTTTCTATTATTATTTTTTTTCCAAATACTTTCCTCCAACTTAAACCTTAATTAACTCTCATACCTTCATATTCATTACACACTGCTCAAAAAAATAAAGGGAACACTTAAACAACACAATGTTACTCCAAGTCAATCACACTTCTGTAAAATCAAACTGTCCACTTAGGTAGCAACACTATTGACAATCAATTTCACATGCTGAAAATGGAATAGACAACAGATAGAAACCATAGGCAGTTAGGAAGACATCCCCAATAAAGGAGTGGTTCTGCAAGTGGTAACCACAGACCACTTCTCAGTTCTTATGCTTTCTGAATGATGGTTTGGTCACTTTTGAATGCCGGTGGTGCTTTCACTCTCGTGGCAGCATGAGACGGAGTCTGCAACCCACACAAGTGGCTCAGGTCATGCAGCTCATCCAGGATGGCACATCAATACGAGCTGTGGCAAGAAGGTTTGCTGTGTCTGTCAGCATAGTGGGCCAGAGCATGAAGGCGCTACCAGGAGACAGGCCAGTACATCAGGAAACATGGAGGACTCTGTAGGAGGGCAACAACTCAGCATCAGGACAGCTACTCCGCCTTTGTGCAAGGAGGGACAGGAGGAGCATTGCCAGAGCCCTGCGAAATGACCTCCAGTGGGCCACAAATGTGCATGTGGCCTGCTCAAATGGTCAGAAACAGACTTCATAAGGGTGGTATGAGGGCCCGACGTCCACAGGTGGGGTTGATTCTTACAGCCCAACACCGTGCAGGATTTTTGGCATTTGCCAGAGAACACCAAGATTGGACATTTGCCACTGGCACCCTGTGCTCTCAACAGATGAAAGCAGGTTCATACGAGCAACATTTGAAAGACATGACATGGCCTGGAGACGCCGTGGAGAACATTCTGCTGCTGCAACATCCTCCAGCATGACTGGTTTGGCAGTGGATCACTAATGGTGTGGGGTGGCATTTTTTTAGGGGGCTGCACAGCTGTCCATGTGCTTGCCAGAGGTAACCTGACTGCCATATAGTACGAGATGAAATCCTCAGACCCCTTGTCAGACCATATGTTGGTGGGTTGGCCCTGGGTTCCTCCTCATGCAAGACAACACTAATCCTAACCCACATGTGGCTGGAGTTTGTCAGCAGTTCCTGCAAGACAAAGGCATTGATGCTATGGACTGGCCCCAGACCAGAATCCAGTTGAGCACATCCATCCACCAACACCACGTTGCACCAAAGACTGTCCAGGAGTTGGGGGATGCTTTAGTCCAGGTGTGGGAGGAAATCCCTCAGGAGACCATCTGCCCTCATCAGGAGCATGCCCGGGCATTGTAGGGAGGTCATACTGGCATGTTGGAGGCCACACACACTACTGAGCCTCATTTTGACTTGTTTTAAGGACATTACATCAAAGTTGGATCAGTCTGTAGTGTCTTTTCCACTTTAATTTTGAGTGTAACTCCAAATCGAGACCTCCATGGGTTTCTAAATTTGATTTCCATTGATAATTTTTGTGGGAGTTTGTTATCAGCACATTCAACTATGTAATGAACAAAGTATTTGATAATAATATTTCATTCTTTCAGATCTAGGATGTCTTATTTTTGTGTTCCCTTTATTTTTTTGAGCAGTGTACATTTATTTGTCAGGTTTGCAATTTCATCACATATTCTTATTTCATCATTTCCCAAATTGTAATTCAATTCAAATATTTCAAAAAGATTTTCCCCAATAATTACAAATTTGAGTGTGCCACCCCTATAGTTTGTATATTCTTTAATTCACTCCCCTTTAAATCCCAATATTCATTTAACTTTTAATTATTGCCCAAAAATCATTAATAATCTCCTAACAACTACGTAACATATATACTTTTTAGATCAGATTCCACATGGTACTTTCCCCTTCAATTACATAAAAATGTATTTATAATTTCAAAAAGAAAAAATAATCTATTCAATTGATCATAAACACTGATAGTAATCACATTACAACAATCCTCATGATTCTTTTCAACTGTATTCTATATATTAATTAAACATAGTTAATAAACTTGTCATAGTTTTTCTTTTTTCACATTTTTTCCATTTATATCTGCATATAATTTAACAGAAAACAAACATTCCAATAACAACAAAAATATCAGTTCCAATCTTTCATTTTAATAATCTATATTTCCCTATTTTCTGAATAATTTAAAGTTTCTGATACGTTTATATTCCACTTCATCACTCTGTAGAATCCCCTTTCTTCATTCTTAGTTTACCATTATCTCTATATCTCTTAGATAAACAATTTCTTTTCATTTTTATTCGATTTCCATATTTTTTGTTTCCTGGAACTGTTTTTTATCACTTCTTTTTCCCTCCAGTTTCCTCCCTCTTTTCATACTCCAGTTTTTATCCCCCTCCCTCTTTAAAGCTTCCTTCCACAATTTACTTTTCTGCTGTTTCTTTTTATAATGTTTGGTTTTTAAAATATTCCCCTTTTTAGTTACCTCCTTGAATCTCAAGTTTTTAATTCCCACTCTTTCCCCCCTTTGCTTTAATATTCGTTGTTCCAATTTTTCATTAAAGATAGCCTCTTCTTTAATCAGCTCCTCCTCTTCTGGCACTCCTTGTTGTTCTTCATATTCTAAAATCACCATTATTAAAAAAATTAGAACAAAGCCAAATGATTTGTCTCATTCTTGTAATGTTTCTTTCATATTTCTAAGTTCCATTTTTATTCTGCCATTTTTAGACACTTCTGTCCAGTAGGTTAATTCAACTAATATCTGTAAAGTATATTTCCAATGATCAGTTTTTATTAATTCCTCTTTAGTTTTTTCAGCTTCATGGAATAGTCCAACATCCATAAGTTTAAGTTTATACCAAAATCACCAAACAGTCCCAAGATAATTTCTTCTTGCTTCTTTCTTTATTTTAATATTCAAGATCCCACTTTCACTTTCCAGGCTCTCTACTTTATTGTATCAAAATTTCACTTACTTTGCATCAAATCAAATTCTTGAGAAAAACAGGTTTTTGGTTTTTTTTAAATCATAGATAACTTCTTTGGCCACTAGAAGGGACTCCCTTTTATGTCCAAACTTCACCTTTTTCTCAATTTGGGGCTTTTTAAACTTCAAAGTTCCAATAAGTCCAAGTATCAATTACTATTTTTAATTTTGTTTTTTCTTTGACACATTCAAGTAACAGCCTATGGACTGTTATCATTGAGGATCTACAGAGAAAGTCAGGGGTGGGATTCTGCCAACATAACAACTGGCTTGATGAGCATGCTTTGTGCACTATTTACAAATTACCAGCTCCAGGAAGCATTCACCTTCTCCCACTGACAAGCAGCATTCAGCTGTGCCACACAAAGCAGCTGAGGATGGAAAAGCAGGGAATAAAGCACAGCCTAGAGTCTGGAGATGTGGGTGGGCCAAACAGAAGGCCAGAAGATCAGTTTGTTGTCAGCTGCTCTTCGAAGCAACCAGTTCTATAGACTGGTACAATCCCTGTCAGGGGTCTGACAACCCCACCCTTATTTAAATCCTAAGTCTCTAGCTGCATCTCTAAGAGTAAAAAAAAAAAAAATTATCAGGAGTGACCATGTCAGCGTTACCTGGGTGCAGCTGAAACTAAGACATATCATTCATTTCCCCCTTGACCCTGGTCTTCCCCCTACCCCCTGGATGTATATTCTCCAACGGGATACATCCGTAGCCAAGAGTCATCAATCATGCTCTCCAACAATAATCTTGTGCACCAACAGTTTTGGCTGCCTAGCAATTATCTGAAGCATTTTAGGAATGCCCTACTTTCCCCTTTGCTTTCTGCTGGCAACTAAAAAGACCAAAGAAGTAGTTTTTAGTTGTCACCCACCCCTGGAGTAAGTTATAAAGAGAATAAAGAGTTTTTTTCTTTTTTTCCTTGAAATGCTGTGATGACTTTTGTCATTGATGTAAGCCGCAAAGTATATTTATGCTTTCAATTTTTATTTATTTATTAAATAAACACTGGGTTTGTGAGGTCCACAGCTGTGACCCTGGCTGTGCCCACTTTCCTGGCCAGGAATCTCCTTGGGGCCTTCAATGAAGCTACGCTGTTCACCTTCAGCATGCTGCTCTTTTGCAGTATCTGGGTGAGTTTTGTGTCCAACTACATGAGCACCAGCAGGAAGTACATGGTGGCTGTGCATCCATCCAATGAAATCAAGATGCTGATAGATAAAAATTAAATGCCATATTTTTCTTATCATATTTTGCATACCTATCATTCAAACCTAATTAAAACAGATTTAGGTAACTTGTGGCTATCCAGATGTTGCTGAAATTCAGATGTTCCAGGCAGAATGACAGCCTTAGCCTATAGAGGCTTAAGATGCCACATCAAGCTTTTTGAAACAGCAATACCTGTGCAGTTGGAATCTTGCTATTATGCCAAAAATATGGTTGTGGTATCTATACCTTCCATTGTTTTCATTGTGGTTTTCACAGACAAGATTCTCTCAATCCTCTCCTGGAGGATAATCCAAGTCATCTTTCTGCAGCCATCTTGATCAGCCTTTCTCTGAAAATTGCCATTTGAAATAAGAAAGAGGAATATGTAAATTCCAGGTGCTCTTCAAGAGTAACCACATAAGAGCATATTGCAGTAATTCAATAAGGAAGTGACCAAGACATGAGCAAAGGCACANATTCTTTCAATCCTCTCCTGGAGGAGAATCCAAGTCATCTTTCTGCAGCCATCTTGATCAGCTTTCCTCTGAAAATTGCTATTTGAAATAAGAAAAAGGAAGTGTTTTATTTACATATGTAAATTCCAGGCACTCTTCAAGAATAACCACATAAGAGCATCTTGCAGTAATTCAATAAGGAAGTGACCAAGACATGAGCAAAGGCACAGTTGGTACACAAGAACAATCTTTGTGAAGCCTTCTCTAACAATGTGCCCCTTGAACATTGAGCTGTAATCATAAGTCTGGGATGTCCCACAACAAGTTCATCACCTTCATCCAGGAGAGCACCATCCCATCCAGAGATGGATCATTTCTAGATGCTTGGGGGCAGGGGAATCAAAAACAGGAAGCCACTCCATCTTCCTAAGTTTAAATAAAAGTTAGTACCTCCCCAACCAGTCTACATAGCTTCCAGAGATTTGGCCAGCACTACAATAGTAACACCTGCCNCATATCATTTAGATAAATTCCCTGGCAAGCCAAAGGGTCCTCCTGTGGGGGCGGAGGGGTTAAGTGGTTTGATGGACAATGCATTGACCCCTTATTGTGTTTGTCTATTCTATTTTCCAGGACGTGTTTTTTCTTCAGGGGGGATGCCTGTGTAAGGCATCCAGAAAATATGCATGATATCAATCACTTCAAGACATTTTTCTCTCCAATTGATTCATTTATAACCAGATCTGGTATGTCTAAAGCAATTTCCCAAAGTGAAAATATTTTTGTGTGTTACACAGAATCTACCTTCTCTCCTCCCTTCTCCCACTTCTTTATTTCATAAATCACGAGAACCAATTAACTGCAACTGGAATTTCCTAGTATGACATACAGAATAACCTTGAACTTTTCAACTCCTCCACTCCCCCCCTTCCATTTTAAATTTGGCAACTGAATTTCAAAGCTGACAGCCTGAGCTTTGGAAGACATATTAACACCAGTAGCTTCCACACTGCCACATTCCTGTGCCTGGGAAATTGGGAGGGGGGATTTAGTGAAGTGTATTTATTTAGACAATAGTATTTTTCTTTTTGGTCAAGGTCATGGTATTCCTGCACCTGGAGGAGGAGTGCTTGAAGTGATGTCTCAAGTTGGGACAGATTGTGATTGGACCATGTGATGGACTGATGGGTGCAGGGGCTGGATTTGGCTTTTTGAATTACCGAGGGAAAATCTGGAACTCTCAGATTTGTGTTTACCCAGATGTGCAGTATGACAACTCAAATAAAATGGAACTTTGAGAAAATGCCTGTCTTGGAGTTCTGGAGTTGGAATTCATTTTCTGGAATGCTGACAGTGGGAACATATTTTATTTTCCTGGGCTCCAAATTCACCACAGATGGGGACTTCAGCCAAGAAATTAAAAGACACTTGCTCCTGGGAAGGAAAGCTATGGCAAATCTAGACAGCATACTAAAAGTAGAGACATCACCCTAACAAAAAATGTGTGTATAGTCAAGGCTATGGTTTTCCCAGTTGAAATGTATGGCTGTGAAAATTGGGCCATAAGGAAGTCTGAGCACCAAAGAATGGAGGCTTTGAACTATGGTGCTGGAGAAGACTTCTGCAAGTCTCTTGGACTGTAAGGCAATCAAACCGGTCAGTACTGGAGGAGATCAGCCCTGACTGCTCTTTAGAAGACCAGATCCTGAAGATGAAACTCAAATACTTTGGATACCTAATGAGAAGGAAGGACTAATGTTGGGAAAGATTGAGGGCAATAGAAGAAGGGGAAGATCGAGAATGAGGTGGCTGGATGGAGTCACTGAAGCAGTTGGCATGGGCTTAAATGGAGTCTGGAGGATGGTAGAGGAAAGGACGGCCTAACAACAAAAAAAATATTGGGCACTGGATGAAAGTTGTCTAACAAGTTTGCATCCATGGAGAGTCTTTTCAGAAAGGGGAGCACTACAGATTAACAGAGTTGAAAGGTACCTTGCAGATCATCTAGTCCAACCTGTCAACTAAAAAGATACTCCTTTGGTAGCTGCCAGAAAAAGGGAGTGGGGGAAAACAAGGCATTCTTGAAATGCCTAGATAATCAACTCAGCAGCCCAAAGTTGTCGGAGCATAAGAAGAAGGTTATTGGAGGACTTCCGGTGGCGTTCTTGTCGATGACGGATCAGAGACCATGATTATGCACAGTTTTGATCTGTGCTTACCCTGTTGGAGGGTCCTTAAAGGACCAGGTCCATCTGACTCCCCTCATGGGTTGGGAGGAGAGGGGGAGACTGCCAGCTGGGTTGAGGGGAGCTGCATCTCCCCTCCCTGGCTTGGTAAACTCCCTTAGAAGACAGGGTGAAGTGGCAGTCTTTAATGGCTGCCCTGAAGAGTTGACTGTGATAAGAAAACAGAAGAAAGAGAAAAATGAGATAAACTGAGACTTTTGACAAGGACTATAATAGAAAAACTTTACCTTTAATAAAATAAATAATAACTTAATAGACCAAAGAAATGGAAGAAATAAGCAAAGAATTTAAATCAGAGTTCCAAACTGTGAGAGAGATGCTTAAAGAAAAAAAATGAGACTGCTTGAGATAATGTTGAGTAAAGTAATGGCATCACAGCTTGCAGAAGAACAAAGGAAGCTCAGAGAGGATGAATATGAAGAATAAGGACCATTGTCAAAAGACTTAAAAGGATTCATAACATAGACATTGACAACAGAAACAACAAATAAAAGAGATAAGACACCCAAGATGAAGAAGGAGGAGGAGGAGGAGGAGGAGGAAGAAACTCAAGAAGAAACTCCCCCCCCAAAAAAAAGAACTGAAAGAGGGGGGAAACATGGCTGACAGGCAGAGGGAAAAAAATATAAAACCAGAAGGAAAAAAGCAGAAAGATTGGGAAAATTTAGAAAAGGGAAACTTAGCCAAAATTAAAAGGAATGTTAAAGTTGTGAGATTTTGATATAAGAGTTAGGGATTGTACAAGGGGGATACCATGTGGGAATGCATATTGGCATTTAGTTTAAAACTTTCTGGAAATTATTTCAGGATTATATAATTATATATATATAACTGTATATGAATTATGCTGTTTTGAACCCTTATAGCAGAGGAATAAAACAGGGGAATGGAAATATATTAGAATATATAGACAAATTTTGGATAAGTGGTAAGGAAGAAAAATATGATTATTAATGATAATAAGAAAAGTGAAATGTATTAAAATATACAAATTTTGGCTAAGTAGAAAAGAGAAAAATATGATTATTAATGATAAAAAGAAAAGTCAAGATGAAATGAGATATATTAGGAAGTCATTTCAGCTATTCTAGGGGGAGAATACCTTAAAATATACATGTTTTAAAATATACAGTTGATTATTTCATGTTAATATGCTTAAAGTTGGGGAATGAATTATTAAATTAGATAGATAGAGGGGATATACCATGTGGATCCTAAATATATTGGTTTTGTTTTATTCTTGCTTTTTTTTAGATTGTTTATTATATAATTGACTTCGGGAAAATGAAGGACAAGAATGATGTGTAATGTTAAATAAATAGGTGGTTAGCTAAAAATGGAAATTATAGGGGATAAAGAATCGGGAATCTATATTTGGATGAAATGATATTGATACTGAATTAATGAATTGAAATATAAAATGGAAATTTATTTAAAGA
>BHFT01001708.1:0-49388 GCA_004320025.1 Laticauda laticaudata
CTTGCGGCCAATGACAGCTCTTTAAGAATTCCTGCCATCAGGCGGGCCAATCAAAATGGTGCTTAATTGACCAATCCAAGAGTGGCCTGTTTGGCCAATCAGTTTTAGTCATTTGGAGTCTTCTAATTTCCATACACAACAGCCACCATTCAATAACAGCTTTACCACTGCCATCTTTCCATGTTGTTTTTCACTTCTCATTTTAGCTCTGCGCTCTGGAATTCTCTAGTAATCTCTAAAACAAATACTAACCAAGCCTGTTTGTACTTAGTTTTTAAGCCTTGGATGCCTCCTGCTAAATCAAGATGCAAAACTTTAATCAATAAATAAATATTCTATTTATCAGATACTAGCTCTATAGTGTTTCACTATGAAACTATGTGATCAGGCTTAGTTTTTGGGGAGGAAAATAATGGGAAAAATTGTGCCTCTGCCTGCCAGCATTCATCGGTATTCATCTGGCTAGCATCCTGTCAGTGTGTGTGAGACAGTTGAGGGCTGTTTAGAAATTGAAATAGTATTTGCTCTGTGAGCAACAAGGAGACAGAGAGGAGTCTGGATGTGGCTTAGCTCAACTGTTCTGTACTAAAGCTGGTTGCTGCTGTGAAACTAAAACTGAAACTAAAACCCCTCTCCTCTGCTTATGTTTTGCATTTGGAAGAGATTTCTTTTCAGGTGGGGAGGGGGAGTAGAATGCCTTTGCATCAGAGGTGGGATTCTACCAGTTTGCACCTCTTCGCTAGAACCGGTTGTTAACATTCTCTGCAGTTCGGAGAACTGGTTGCTAGAAGAAGTTACTGGCCTAATCCTGTCAGGAAGGCAGGAAGGAAACATTCTGGTGTTGCTTATAGAAGCTGCCTCTCCGTGAACGCTTATTACATTCTTGGCAGGACTAGACTTCCTATCTCAGGAACTTCTCAGGAGTTTTTTCCCCCTCCTTTGCTGGTTCTTTGCTTGGGTGGAGTGACCTTTCAAAGTTACAATGACACTGAAAAAAGTGACTTATGACCATTTTTCACACTTATGACTGTTGCAGCATCTCCACAGTCATGAGAGGCCAGGCGAGGAGATGCGTGCCTCGATGTGAGTGATATTGAGTTGGGCACAACCAGCCAATAACATGACCACCAAGCCATGTCCACCCAGTCACATGACCACCAAGCCACACCCACCACCTAAGCCATTACCACAGAACTGGTTGTTAAAAAATTTGAATCCCACCCCTGCTTAGCATCAGAGATGTTAATAATAATATACAAACTACTCTAATGGTCATTTGAAAAGCCCTTTCTTAGTGAGCACCTAGAAGCCAAGAGGAACATAAGTGTCAAATTTCAAGTGTGTAAGCTTTACCATTCTGGAGATTTTGTGATGATGCGTGAGTGGTGTTTCGCTTTTATATAGAGAGATTTTATATACATAAGATGACCCAAAAGTCTCAGTGCAGTTTTAAGCTTTCTTCAAAATATGGTAAGAGTTTTGGGACAGCCCATATTATCTATAACTATGTGGACAGTCAATAAAATTTTACAGCAATACAAAGAATATTTAAAATTTCAGGATGTTTTACCTGGAGAACCGTAGCTTCTGCTAGAATTCTGATTAGCAAGTTTCTTATACTCCATGAGCTCAGCATGATCCTTTTCATATGTTCTTTTTAAATTCTCTACATACTGCATCATAACTTCAGTGGCCTTTGACATACGTTTTTCCTGGAAGAAACAGAAGAACAATACACATAAAGGTATATTTTCGATATCAAGGAAATAGCAGTATATAACAGTTTTTAGCTATATGATTTTACTCAAAAGGAGACCTTGCCAATTTGGCACATATGGTGATGACAATGCCATTGTATGGAATGTCATTTTTCTTTTTCTTTTTGTTATTAATATTCAAATAAATGTTTCTCAGGGAGTGACCGTATCCAAATTCTGTCTTTTAATCTATGACCAATTAAGAGCAGAAGCTATCATACTATTGAAAATGATTGCCTGGATGAAATCTGATCCCAAGAACTGATATTAAAGTAGCAGACATTCTGAGATCCTCCATTTTAAAAATCTCATTATGTATTATTATAATATTTTAAACTTTATTATTATGTACATTTTTCTTGCAATCTACTGATTGGTTTACCTTATTTTAACAATTTATTCTGTGTGAACTTTCATTTACATTTCCACGGTATTAGAAAATTGAATGCCTTCAATCCGAACTTGCTTAAATAATAAAGTTATTTTAGATTGTAAGAAATTTTTAGATCTATGTTCTCACAAGGCATTTGACTATGTGCTGGAAAAAAACATATGCCTGGAATCTTAGAGGCGGTACTGGTGTGTTAAAAGAGAGGGGGGAAAGGGAAGAAGAGAGAGAGAGGGAGGGAGGGAGGGAAGATTGGAGAGAGAGAGAGAGAGAGAGAGAAGAGAGAGAGAGAGAGAGAGAGAGAGAGAGAGAGAGAGAGAGAGAGAGAGAGAGAGAGAACTAGCCTAGATGGACCAAAAATCCAGTTTAGGGTGTTTAGACTTTTGGATCATGCCTGTCATCTTGGTTTCAGCCTCTTTTTTATCTAGAGTCAGTCATGGATTAACTAATAATAAAGTCAGAATGAGAATATATAGTTAACTGGCAATTTTAATAGTTTTTACCTGACGAACAGCGCCAACCATTTCAGCCCGACTGGACAGTCTTGAAGCCAAACGATGAAGCACAGCAATGTCTTCCAATAACTTCTGGTACATCTCTCTATGTTCAGAGTGATGCCACAAGGAAGCTGAAGACTGAAACAGAGTGTTCCCTAACATATTAACTATATTATAAATTAAAATTATTAATAATTATTATTTTAATCTGAAAAGTCAAAGTGCAGTAAAGTCATAAAATAATTTGCAATAAACATAATAAAAGGACACCCATAGAATAACTTTTCGTCTGTTTCTAAAAATCTAAAAACTTAAAAATACATGAAATCGATTTCTTTTATTCTAGACATCCTTTTGACAGTCAACATCCAAATAACTACTTAAAGGATTAGTCAAGAGCAGGCTTTTATCATCCATTTCTCCTTCTCTCACTCAGAAAAGCATAAAGATGTTTAAAGCAGAATAATCTTCTAACTATAGTCTACTTGTATTTTACACTTGTTCCATCAATCCACTATTAATATGGAAAATATAAAATACCTGAACAATATATTGTATTTTAGCATAGTATTAGAAAAAATACATCTTGAAGAGAGAACAGATAGGTCTTCATTATTAAAATTTAAAATGTTCTTATATTTTAGCAAAAGCTTGATTATCAGAAAAGTCAGAAAATATGTAGACTGCCTGGTTCCAATCAGGGAAATGGATGCTTCGCTGAATTCGTTGTTTAGCAATACTTTCCCTTATTAGTAGCTGTTGTTAATGTCAAATATTTGAATTCTTAGGCTCTTTTTTATAGATATAAAAAATGAACATAACTAACGTTTGGATCTAAAATTTAGAAAATGGCTTTACCGTGTCATGAAATTGAGATTTTCTTAAAAGGGAACTGATAGACAGAAACCATGGCAACTTTTAATATAATATGTCAAATATAATTACTTCCAGTACAATCAACTTTCTTAAAAATGGATACTACTTCAAAATGATGGTAGTTGGATTTCAAGAAATCCTGATCCAAAACAATTGAGATGGATGGGTGGATGGACAGATGGATAGTTGGGTGGTGGGTGGATAGATGGATGAATAGACAGACAGACAAATAGATAGAAAGACAAGATAGAAAGATAGAAAGGTAAGCTGTCCATTCTGCCTATTTACCTCTTTTCACTGAAGGCCATTTCTGACCTTACACAAATTCTAGTGATAGTATGTTCATGATGGAAGAAAAGGTTTTCAAAATTTAAAATATTAAAATTTCCTACTGTTCTGAATTTGAAATGGACCGTCCTGATTATTCCCAAAATGTTTGGAGTTTAAGTCCATCATGGAAGCTCCTTGCATGACAATCACTCTCTTTGACCAACTCACCTCACAGTTGTAACTCATAAAGGAAGAAATTTAAGGTACCCTGCCTTGAGCTTCTACATAAAAAAGGCAGAACAGAAATTTAACAAGTAACCCAGTGGTAGTCAACCTGGTCCCTACCGCCCACTAGTGGGCGTTCCAGCTTTCCTGGTGGGTGGTAGGGGTTTTGTCCCTGACTTTATAAATCACCATTACTGTGGAACTGGTGGACGGTTAGAGAAAATTTTACTACTAACAGAGATACAAAAGTGGGTGGTAGGTATAAAAAGGTTGACTACCCCTGAAGTAATCTATTGAAAATTTAAAAATACATAACACAGAACATAACAAAGGTTCCCAGCATGTTTTGTCTTACCGTCACTGCTCCCCTGAAGTTGTCTAATTCCTTCTCTGTATTTTCTTCAGCAAGATTTCTTTCCCTTTCAGCCTGATTAATTCTTGATTCCAATGTATAACTATCATTTCTGAATGCCAATGAAAGTTGTACAAATACATTCTGTTGCAGGAAAATAAAAATTAATTGAATCCTTTCATTAATCCTAAAGAAGATGAATGAAGGAATTAATTTCCACCAACAAACTCTTACATATTGGCTTTTCAGCGGAGTCATGTTCCCAACTCTAAAAAATTCTACCTGCATAACTAGAAATGGGCTTAAGGTATGTACAACAACATGTATATGATGTAGGGTGGTATTATAAAGAAGCTGCTGGTGGCAAGCTGAATTATATGAAATATTATTAATCTGCAGACTCAATGCCTTTGCAAGAGATTCTTTGGGGTCAGTCTCTTGTGCACTGTAGTTTTAAAAACTTCTTGTAAAAGGAAAGGTGAGCAAACTTCAGTTCTTTGTTTAAGTAGACTCTTCACCTCTGCCTACCTAGGAATTTTTACATTGTGACCATCTGATAAGGTGAGTGTTTCTAATTTGATGCAATCGTAGAAATGGAAACTAATAGTTAAAATAACTTTTGTGTCAGCTTTTCTCAGCAAAAGTATACAAAGCTTTGATTCTATCATGGTTTCTTGATTTTTATTTCTTGAAAATCCTAACCACAGATATAATTAAATTTAATTCCTATTCTATAAGTCAGTACAGGCAACTAAATAGAATTCTTCTGTTACCTCTTGATGTAATCTGGTATGTTCACAAATGTTATTATAAGATAATAAGATATATTATGTTCTATTTACTGTAAATGAAGTTTTGAGAACATTCTTCAAACATATTTTCACCAAGTCTTCAACTGAAAAACATAGCATTCCCTGAAAGCAAGTAAAACTTCTCAACAAAACATTGATCATCATTAATATTATGTGACACACACAACTTGATTGCTTTTGTGCTGTTTAGATTCAAAACACTTACCTCAACCTCTCGTTCAGTTAGTGGTGGAGAACTGCAATAAGAACAGGAATAACTTATATGTTACATTTAAAAGCCATTTATTCTGCATACTTAATCAGCATCTAACAGGCAATTTTCTTAATAATCAGCTAATTACATATATGCTGTAATTAGAGAATGAAAAAAATACACTATAACATGTCTTACTAAAAATCAAGCACATTTAATTCATATTTTATCATTTGTAAATTTTATTATTACATTGCAAGATACAGAATCTTGCTTTTTTAGAAAGTAAAGGTTGTCCACACAGAACCAGCATCATTATTGTGGCTATAAGTTAAGCATTTCATGAGGTTATAGGATGTGAATCATGTTTCTCTAGAGTTGAATGACAAGTATACTAAAATATAATGAATAAATCATATTACTTGTAACAACTGATTATACGTCGTGGTGATGTATAATATTTTATTTTGGAATAATCCTAGAAAATCTGAGAGTCATGATTGGTTCAGGGTCTCTCATAGTTGACTGAGAAGTAAACCCTGTCACCAGAGTGTGTAAAACTGCATTACTTTACGTTCTTTATGTTATGGTTATGTAGACAAAAGTGGATTGAGAGAATCTCCACCTCTTCCCAACTCGCTTTAATGAGATTAAATACTTCTTTCGTTACATATGTTCAGACAGTAAAATACCACTCACAGATGGATTTACCTTCCTGAAAATGGTGTTTGTACACGAAGTTTTCGTAAAAGAATGTCAGGAATGTTGGGCATGACATCATATCTATTCTTTGATTCCTCCTCCTCCATTAAGAAAGGGATTGGTGAAGACCCTAAAGAAAAAAAATGTTTCATTGCTAAAACAGAAGCAACCAAACAACTGAAGAATATTAAGTATCGCACTCTGATGGTTCAAATGTTGTGGGAAGTTGGATGGGGAGAAAAAGGACATTCTGCTCTAAGCAACCAATCTCAGAACAGATTTAATTTAAAAAATCAATTTCTCCATTACTGATTAAAGTGAAACTCAAATACTCCAAGAGATGATAAAAGAATTTTCCATTATTCAAAAATTAAGCACACATTTATTTTTCAGCAAATGCGTAATAAATCCCTTTATTCTGCTTGATAGGTTGTCTGGTAATAGTTCTAATGATCTCAAATACAAATATTGTTGTAATCAACTGAAAATAACTATATTTAAGATCATGGGTCCACTGTTGAGTCATTTGCAAATTTTCTATGCAGCACATGTACAATATACACTTGTAAAGTTTCCATAATAGTGTACTATTCCCCTTTCATTCCAGTAATGGTGAACCTATAGTTCTCTAACTGTTATTGGATGCCAACCCCTATGAATTCTACTCACATCCTATACTCATTCAGGAAGAGATTACATACGAAGTCATCCTAAGTAAGATTTTTAGCAAAAGACTCAAAGTTAGAAAAGTGATGTGGCTACCAAAGTCATGTCCCCTCCAATTTAATCATAAATAGATAGATAGATAGATAGATAGATAGATAGATAGATAGATAGATAGATAGATAGATAGTTGTATATCACCTCTTTCCTGTTCAGCAGCTTCACTAAGATCAGGAAGTTTAAGTCCAGCTAAATTTTGATTTCTCATCAATATATGTTCCTGGTGGAGAAAAAAAATCTTGAATTATTTCTTAATACTTTATTTTAAAAATAAATTTTCAATAACAGAATAAAGTCTATTAAATTGAGTTTTATAAATACATATAAAGCTGACAGTAATCTAGGAACTGCTTGATTTAGTAACAAGAATATTGAGTTAAAATTCTATCCTTCACTATACAACATTCCCAACATGATTCACAAACATAAAAATGATACCAATATATGTAGCTGAGGGTTGAAATGATGGATTATTGGTGCTCTCTGAGCTTGCTTGTTTTCTTGCAGACATTTCATTACCCAAATTAGGTAATATAACCAGTGATTATGTTATCTAGTTTGGGTAATGAAACTTCTGCAAGAAAACTACCAAATTCAGAGAGCTCAAAGGAACCCTTAATAAAAATGATACCAGAAAAATATTAAAAGGGTAAAATATTGTTAAAATAAGACTGGTGAGAATAACTAAAGAGCTAGGAGAAGGAGAAGAAAGTGCTAGGACAGCCAATTTAATTACATGGCATCACTATCAAGTAGTCTCATTATTGTCCCAGTCTATAAAAAAAAGTCCCTTTTCATCTCAATTCATAAATTGCACAGTTTTTTAAAATGAGCCACATTCTGAACTCTACCCACAAATGGATTAGGAAACAGTAAAAGAAAATATTCTAAATCTATCTACTAAAAAGCACATTAGATATGTCTTCAAGTAGCTCTAGCATTAAAAACTTTTAAAATTATCAGCATACAGTATCACTTCTTTGCTGTCTTACTTCCTATATTTATATGGCTGCCAACAACATATTATCTGGGCAACCTATTTATAGTAAATGATGTTAATGTAGAATAAAATAGTAAATGCAATTTAAATTCATATCTGTCAAGACAGCAACAATAACATTAAAAATTTAATGCACTAATTTCCCAAATACCCTCAGTAGTCTTATGCACTGAGGAATTTTTCTTAAAGTTAACTAATGAAGCTTAAATTCACACAAGTTTTCTAATGGTGCATGTGGTATTACCAGTAGAGTTTTCCCCACCCTCCTAATATAATAGCAGGTCTGTGGATATTGGTTATGTGGAGAGGGAGGCAGAAAATTCTATTTAGCTTTTCCTCTCCTCCTAGCATTAATATTATAGTAATGATAAATTTGCCACATAGGCTGTTATTAGCTAAACAGAAAATATTTTCTTTTAAGATAATGACCAAAAAGACTACAAACTCAGTTAAATCAACCTCCCATGTGTGCAATTAAGCTTTTAAACCCAATATTCTTTCTCGTGATGCACTGAACTGCTATACTGCAAAGACACTTTGTTATCATATGCATTTGTAAACTACCATCATTTTGGGTAAGTAAAGTTCTTAATGTTTCTATTTAACTATAAAAGCTGAAACATTCCTAAAACCATACTTGCACTACAGTAAATGACTTGGTGGTTTATATTTTACATTATACATTACATTTACACTATATTTAAAATACCCATTCACTTGATCTGTGCTCATATCCCTCTGAAACTGATTTAAAATAATATTAAATATTATTTAAACATTTTAAGATTAAAGGATAAGTGCTTGTTAATATATATTGTCATGTAAGACTTTAGAGTATATTTACTAACATAAGAAGGGATACCACTGACTTCCTTAAACAATGTTAATAAAATTCTCTCTTTATTTAGAAATAAATTTCTAAATAATAAAATAATAATAAAATAAATTTCTAAATAGCTGTATTTAGAGTTTGTCTCTGATCTACTCTTGTACTGGTTATGAGCTACCAATTTTTGTACTGTTACCCTAGTGCAGGGTTGTTGATTTTGCCTCTATGTTGCTCCATTTTAGACAGACTATCTCTGTTGTACAAAAGTGATTCTCTTGAGATCAATTTCGCAAAACACAAGATATAAAAGCAATGGAAGCACATTTATAGCAGAAACACTTAATGGAACACTACAGATTTATATGCACTGATATATCTCCAGACAGAAAGGGAGATTTTTTTTTGGGGGGGGGGGGNCTCCAGACAGAAAGGGAGATTTTTTGGGGGGGGGGGAGCTGTGAAGAAATAAAATGGTTTATTTCATGCACAAATATCTAAAATGACAGGACAGTTTGTCAGCTTCTTCTTGACTTACATAAGTCAGTTATGACTTACATAAGTCAGACTTATATTACATTGTTATGTCTTACATAACTATGTCCGAAGCTACAATGCTGTACCATCATTTATGCTCATTTTCCTAATGGCAGCTCATGTTTTCTAAATCTAATAATAATTTTTAAAGGAATGGATTCTTTATATGAGAAATGAAACAATCTCCACCTGATGAGCCCGAAGTTAGAATGGAAGGCCCTGTTTTCTAGCCACCTCCAACTATCCTTTTTGATTCCAGCCTTTTTGTTATTTCTTCCAGGCAGAAATAGAAAGGGAATGACTGCTTCCAGCTTTCACAAAGGAGCAGGCTGCCTATCTCTGAATATGAAGGAAAAGGGCTTGCCTTTTGTTTGGGCAGAAAAAAAAACAGACAGAAATTGCTTCCTGTCTTTACTTGCAAATGTTAAGATCTGCTTAATGCTTTTAGCCCTTCTTTATTTCTGAGAAAAAGAATAATTATGAACTTCTAACCATGTTGCAAATATTAAAAGACTATAAAAACAGCCTCCCAGATCAGACCAAATCCTTATCTAGTCCAAAATTCTGTTTTTGCAGTAACCAATCAAAAGCCTGCAGGAAGCTACAGTAAGGATACGCCTAGGAGCATCCTTCCACTTAGGTTCCCGAGAAATAAGAGTCATATTGCCAGTGATAAGCTGGAGGTAATAAATATAGCCATTGTGACTGTAAATGCACATGAAAATAAGCTGTTCCCACAGGAAACATAATGTCTCAGATATTTCATTTCAGTTGACAGTTTGCTATAATTTTGGGAGTGCAAATATTAAAAACCTTTTTTTGAAAAGCAAAAAAGTAACTGCATGTAAGGAAAAGGTGATAACCACAATCCAAAATTGCACAAATACAATTGAACAGACTTTGGGAGAGGCTACAAAAAATGATGGAGACTACAGTCACAATCTCCAGAGTCTAAGCCCTACAAAAATAAAATCAAGGGATGTCATTCTGGCTACCAGCTTGGCTGGCTTCAAAAAACCGCTGGATCAATTCATGGAAGTCATAGAGATCAATGTCTATCAGGGCAGATGGCAGTGTGGCTGGGTGCCTATGAAAGTAACATGTGGGGAAATTAATAGGTTTCCTTGTACATTTGATTGAGCACTTGTGAGAACAGATTACTAGACTATATGGGTCAGGGGTCTGATCCAGCAGGCACTGATTACATTCTATGTTATAAGTCAACATGATAGGTAGAAGGGATGTCTATCACATCAAGGTAGAGGCATTTATTTTGTGTAATTAATTTGAATGAATTGCCAGAGGTCTGCCTAGGTTTGCTTGTTCCTTCCCTACAGACTACTAATTTTACCCATCTTCCACTGTACATTTCAAATAATAAACTGTACATTTCTGGTACAATAAACTATGGGAGAAAAGCAATATATTTCCAGGTTTAAAATATAATTTACGACATTATAATCCTATTCTATTACATAAGACTGAAACAAATGCAGTATAGTTTTCACAGATCAACTTATCAAAACTCACCTCTCTGAGCTTCGTCAGTTTCTGCATTCGAATTGGCTGAACTTGTATTTGAAGGTCTTTGAATGGTGGTAATATATTACCAGCTGTTATGTTACCAGCAGAGCTTTTAATATCTTCAGGTGATCTGAAAGGTGCTTTTTCTACATTACATGGTTCAGGATGATCCCATGACATAGCTCGTAGTAGAGGAGAGTGGTTACTAGATGCATTAAATTCAGTTTTATTAGAAACTTTGGAATCCTTCAGTAGCTGTGCTGAGCCCTTTAACTTTGTGCCCAGTGCAATCATTCCTGGTCCAGGTAACTGACCTTTGAAAGGAAACTCGTTTTCTTTATTTTTTTTAGGAAATTCTTTTCCTACTTCAATTTCACAGAAGTTCTTGCTACTACTTAGAGTTATTTTGCCAGTGTTGGAATCTGAAGTACAGAATTGAGGCAGATTATCCATATGTTTATCTAGATCAAAGTTCTCCTTTTGTTCAGACACCTTCTCCTTTAGACTTTCCAAACCAGTTGTGTGAGGAACCATTCTTCCCTGAGAAGCTTTTCTTTGTTCATTCTCCTTTCGAGTAGTTATTCCTTTTGTGGGATTCTGAAATTAAACAAACAAACTTAAAACCAGTTTCTCTTAGCAGTCTTATTTTCTAAACCCCTGCTTTTCTTTTGAAGGCATCAGCAACAATATTTAAGTGGTAGAAGCAATCTCTTCAATAGTTCTTACTTCAGAAAAAATGTTGATTTTGATGACCGAATTCTAGAAAACAAATGTTTCCTTCAAGAAACATTTATACTGAACCAGAACACAGCACTGCTGACTATCGAGTTTCTTTATAGATACAGGCATTATACTGAATCTCTATAGAGATTTACCAAGATTATTTTTGAAATACAAAATTTTATAAATAATTTGAATGGACTGTTTCTACGTAGAGAATCTGGATCCAGCCCATATAAGGCTTTATAGGTTAAAACTAGCACTTTGAATTGCATCCAGAAAAATCTGGGTAACCAGTACAGTACCTTCAGTGCAAATGTTCTATTATCAGAGATCTTAATAGAAAGCAGAATTGCAAGAGACCTTGGAGATCTTCTAGTCCAACCCCTGCTCATGTAGGAAACCCTATAACATTTCAGACAAATGATTGTCTGACCTCTTCTTAAAAACGTCCTGTGTTGGAGCACCCACAACTATGGAAGGCAAACAGTTCCATTGATTAATTGTTCTGTCAGAAATTTTTTTAGTTCTAAGTTGGTTCTGTTCTTGATTAGTTTCCATCCACTGATTCTTGTCCTGCCTTCAGGTGCTTTGGATAAAAGAGTGACCCCCCTTCCCCTTCCTTCTGGCAGCCCCTCAAATATTGGAACATTGTTATCATGTCATCCTTAGTCATTCTTTTCATTAAACTAGGCATACCCAGTTCCTGCAATTATTCATATATTTTAGCCTCCAGTTCCCTAATATTTTTTGTTGCTCTTCTCTGCACTCTTTCTAGATCCTCAACCTTTTTGTAGATTTTTCTAGATCCTCAACATCCAAAACCGGATGCAATATTGCAAGTGTGGTCTTACCAAGGCATCATAAAGTGGTTTTAACACTTCATGTATTCTTGATTCTATCCCTCTATTAATGTAACCTAGGACTGCACTGGCTTTTTTGGTAGCTGCAGCACAGTGCTGGCTCATATTTAAGGGATTGTTCACTACAAGTTTTCTCTCGCAGTTACTACTATTGAGTACTGCATTCTGTTTTTCTTGCCTAAATGTAGAACCTTATTTTTCTCACCACTGGATTTCATTTTGTTGGGTAGGGATTTCCTTCACCAACTGGTGGATTGCTGAAGTTTGAACTAATTGCATTGTCCACGTGATGCTCACATGCAACTTCAAGTAATGCTTCGGTTACTGAGTCAATCACCATTGTCAGCACTCCCTCCTCCAGGAGGATAAATTTACATACCCTAAACCAGACATTTCACTTGTATTAACAGTATAAACTGGACAAGGAGAATGTTAAATGCACTAGCTCTTCTGAATAGAAAAAAATGTTTAACTTTTCACTCATCCGCCAAGGGTTCCTTCCAAGTGACTTTTCATAGTGTTTTTGATTCTGTTCTCTCACATTGGACTCTGACAACATGCCCAGATTTGGGGATGCAATCACTCAGTGTAGCATAGCTAAGCTAGTTACTGCCCAGATAATTCCCATTTCTCAAAATAACATTTAGTTTATCCTGACCAATCACATTAAATGAACAAAGAATATTAAAGCATATTTACCTGCAATGGAGACACTGACTCAACACTTGACGTGCATATATCAGAATCTACAATATGAAAAATATGCAATAAAAGTATTCACCCTTTTTGAAACATATCACATGTTAAAGAGAGGTATGGCAATTTGAAAAAAATCACTGCATACTTTTAGGACTTCTCTTATGAGCCAGTCCATTTGAACACAGATATCCTGCTGAGAATATGCTACTCTGGATCTCATTGTATGAGGAGCCTTTCTCTTAAGTCATGAAACATCCTCCGAAAAAAGAGTTATTAATTTCCCTGATAAACTTTACCTAATTCATATTCTCTCTGAAAATTAAAACCAACTGCTATATGATTTGTTTCAGATCTGCCTGCATTCCTTGTTATTTCATTTGTTAAGAGGATGAATGCTTATTTTACTATACAATTGCAAATATAGTCGTTGCATGTTCGCCTTCCCCAATTTAGTTCCAGGATAGTTGGCAGTTCTAAGGACATTTGATATCTGGAAGGCACCAGGTTGGTAAAAAAAAGAGTTTTAAAAGTGATTAAACAAGACAAATTTGTGAATATCACCTAATTATGAGCAGATAATTGATCCAATTGAACCTTCAGGATCAAAACCAACATGCCAATAAGTACCAGCTTGAAGACAATAGCATTAAGTTTTCTATTCAGCTGTGCTTTTCAAGTTGCTGATTTGATTCACCATTATGGGAAACAGAATGCTTTTTATTTTAAAACTGTTGCAAAATAGTTCCTATTAAATTTTTGAGGGAGACTTCTATGTAAATATATTTTCAACACCTCTTCATAGTCAACTTTATGGAGCATAGAGGTATCAACTAACACAAATGCATTGTTCTATATTAGAATGTTGCACCCTTGATTTTACCTGCTGGAAAAGTCAATGAGTTGCTCCGTGATGAAGCAGGTGAAACACTGGGGCTTAGTGATGGGGATAAGGCTGCATTAAATAAAAATGTCACTTATAAGCCATTTAATAAATTTTCTATAAACATGAAGTTAAACTCAAAGCATGTATTAAAATAACACTATAAAATCAGTATACAGTATAAATCAGACAACAAAACACAGAAGGGTCTTAGTTCAGCATAGTACAGTAGTACCTTGGTACTCATTGTTAATTGGTTCTGGGATCCATGATGAGTACCAAAAACAATGAGCACTGAACATATTTTCCATTAAGGTATAATGCACTCAGTCACAAGGCAGCTGATACCCACAAGTTCTAGCTTGTGTGTTGAGTACTAAGCAAATGATGAGTACTAGGACAAACTTTTTGTGTCAAAATGTGTTGAGCACCAAATTTGATGAGTTTCAAAGCAGTTGAGTACCAAGGTACCACTGTACTTCCTGAACATCCTTCCGTATGGGATGGAATAGTCAGTAAGGATCACCCCAAAAAAGCAATTTATAAAATCAGTGAATTTTCCCCAGAGCCATTATGATATAGTATCTAGATGCTAGACTTGCAGCAGGTCTAGGAACAGGGAGATCCAGGTTTTAGAGTCTATCCCCAGCTATGAAAGCTCATTACATGATTTTGAGCTAATTACTGTCTCTTAGCTCAATCTACCTCACAGTAAGATTTTATGAGATCTGAACATAGCAATCTCAGAACAAAAATGTTCTAAGTTTTATTTCTGTCAATCTGTGGCCAGTCTGGGATGATTGAGGAGAATCTTTATGGTAAACTACTTGGAATTGGGGAAGTTAGACAATTCAAGTAAATAAATAATAAACTGCTGGAATGCAGAGCATTTGTAGCATCAGTGTTGAAGTAAAACACACTTTCTGTTTTGTGGACTCTATACATGATTCTTGGAATAAAAAAATATTATATGTCAGCGAACCATGAGTTCCATTTGCATAGAGAGTCAAAGATGGTATTTTGGGATACATACCTGTGGGTGATTCTGAAAGGCTGCTTCTTGATTTTCTTCCTCTGCGTGTGAGGAACCTCTCACTCACCTTCTTTGCTTCTTCTAATAGTTCAAAGTTCTTCTTTTTATCTTCATCAGATATTTGTATATCTGGCAGTTGGTCATGTAGGAGATCAATTACATGACCTTCATTATCTAAATAGGAAAATATTGAATTAACAATGAATGCATAACATACAGTAACTGCACATTCTAAGTGTTTCTTCTTGACTGCTGTAATGAGTGCATTATATACAAAATATTGGTAAATTTCTACTACAACTGACGAGCTAAATAAGGGCAATTTGTTCTCAATTTTGTAAGGTATTTTTACTATCTGTAAATATATCTATTATAATTGAGCCTGTAGGTAGCCTCATACTAGTGTTTGTTTTTTTGTGAGGCAACATTGGTTACAATAGCACATAAAAATGTCAAAACTTAAGATAGTGTTTGGCATCTACAAGGTTAGGTAGGTTTCTGTCCTAGGCTTCCCCAAAAAGCACTAAGCCAACTCTGAGTCCCAGCAAAACCTCTTTTATTAAATGAATGTGAATTTAGTGCATTCACATTCAGCCAACAGCTTGGCAAACAGTCTTGCAAAGGTATACTAATTAGCTCAGACCTTATCTATCTTGGAAATCTTCCCGGTTAATATTTCCACACGTAGTGCTGACAGGGAAGGGTTGGGTTACACAGATAAATCTTCACGAGGCTGGAATGAATGAACGAATGAACAAGTGAGTTATTTCCTGCAAAAGCCCCCTCTCCTTTTGCTCCTCTTTTAATCCTGATGGGAGGGACTATTCATTGTCCACCTGTGGCCTTACTCCCACATTGTCCCTGAGTTCTTAATTGTTCCTTCCTTTTGGCAGCTCTGCACATGTGCAGGCTGGGAACTGGTTCCAGAAGCTCCCCCACCTCACTGCCCTGATGACTAGCAGCCTGCCCTGGCCCCATCTCTGCCTCTGATACACAGCCCTCATCCGAGCCTCCATATCTTTGTTCTTTGACATTTACAGGCCTTGAATCTTCTGTTATAGACAACATTCAGGATTACATTAATGCATTCTGTGTTTATAAGAAGCCCAAAAGACTCCCCCACAACCAGCCCATGGAAGAAAACTAAAATGCTGATCCAACCCTCAAAGAAATTCAGTTTGACACCCCTGCCATATACAGGGGTATACATAAGATCAAAAACCTTTGTACTGCATACAGTATAAGAAGCCATACAATATTTTTAGAACAGATTCAATCTTATAGAAGCAAATGAAGCAATACTTGAAATTCTGTCAATTTGTGTGTATAAATAATTTGAAAGGACAAATAAGGCAATAACATATGATTCTTACCTACAGAAGTCAAAGAGTTCCCTGATTTTCTAGCATTTCTGTTAGAATGTCGCAGATGAGGGCTAATAGGCCTAGGGGAAAAGACCCAGCAATATTGAAAACTGTTCAATATGTGTGTGTAGGTGTGTGCATCTATGTGGATGAGAACATTTCTATAAATCTATTCATCTTTATTTTGTACAGTGAAGAAAATATTGATTTCTTTCTGAATTTATAGTTAAATTAGTAAATTGTGATATATAAATACAGGCTAAAATCAAGATGCCACCCAAATATTGCTGCTATGAACTCACTCATTCCTTTGTATGCGCTGAGCTAGTGGGAACTAGGCAGAGGTGGTATTCAGCAGGTTCTGATCAGTTCTGGAGAACCGGTAGCAGAAATTTTGAGTAATTTGGAATACCACCTCTGACTGCCCCCATCCCATCTATTCTCTGCCTCCCAAGTCCAAGCTGATCACCTGGGTCTTCTTTTGTTGCCCTGTACAGGATAACAGTGCTGGAAAGCAGGTGAGTGGGGTGGGGAGAGAATGGGATTTTACAGTATCCTTCCCCTGCCACGCTCACCAAGCCACACCCACCAAGCCACATGCACACGCCCACCAAGCTATGCCCACAGAACCGGTAGCAAAAACATTTGAATCCCACCACAGGAACTAGGCCTTTAAATCTTTATTAGATTTTTAAATCACCACAGGAACTAGGCCTTTAAATCTTTATTAGATTTTTATTAGATTTTTTTATGTCATAAGTAACTAAAGACAGCAAATATACATAATACTCCTTCCTCCTCCTATTGAGCTGAACTTTGCCATGCAATCCAAGAAAATGGTTTTTAAACTATATATTTCCAAGTTCTTAAACTTATCTGAATTCAACAGCATTCTGAATTATTAAAAAATATCATAATGGTTCTTATGGAAGCAAACTGAAGTGATAAAAACAATCATAAGGAATAAGTACTTTCCTACATAGATAATGAAGGTCATGTAATATGTATGTAGGAAAAAGTTTTGGATTATTACAGACCAATTTAAAAAAATAAGCAGTTCAATTAAATGTTCTACTTCCATTAAAAATAAGATAAATAATGAACTTTTAAAAAAGTTAACAACAGGTGGAACAAAAATTAAAATTGTGGCACAATGGGTATCAGCGACTATTAGGTTGAAAACTGACTGACAGTCCTATTTTCTGTTTTCATCTACCTACTGATGCAAAAATAGTTGAAGCAAGAAGTAAAAAGAGGAAAAAGAGGACATGGAAAAGCAATAGGGAAGGGGAAGGAATAGAGAGGACAGTAGGGGATGGGATGATGGGTAAGGAACTGGATAATGGGCAGATGAAGAGGAAGATAAATGTTCCACTATGGAAAGTACAATTGTCCAAAGGTGCTGGTATTTATCTTTATTCAAAAGATGAGGTTATACTTCTTTTGCACAAACATTAAAGGATTTAACCCACATTTTGTTTTCTTAAGTTTTCGCGGGTACTTACATGTATGCTGTTCAGCTTTGTTCGGATATTTTCCCACGTCCTTGTAGCTGTGCTTTTTGTAGCAACATTTCGGCAGAATCTCATCTGCCATCATCAGGCTTCTGTATTGTGTTGGTCTGTGAGTCAGACTTTTACAGTTGTTTCAGTTTTAAATTTGGGGCTAGCCTACTGCTGTGCCAGAATGTCTTTTTCTTCATCCTGGATTGGTTCGGAGTCTTTGGTCGTGTTTCGATTCGGCTTAGGCAGTTTTGTTGATTGGTGTTTTCCTGGTTTCTTCCGTCTGTTTTTGGCTTTGATTGTGGCTGGCAACACTAGCGTTCCTGTATTGGAGCTTTCAGTGCACTTGACTTCGAGTAAAAGGATGGCGATTGATCAATAGGCAAGCAGGTTTCTACTGGGTCGCCTGTTGGGTGAGTTTCAGCTGAGTATAGGGGGAGTCTGTTTGTGCCCAGGTATTTGCCTGGCTTGTTGTGGTGTGGAGATCTTTCTATTTGAGAGTGCAGGCTTTTCAAATGATTTGACAATCTGGAGGAATCAACTCTTGCTATTCATGCTTTCATTCTCTTTTTTCTAAATCTCTATGGCTTCTCTGATGATTTCTTTGGCTGGGGTTTTCTATAGTGGCCAGGATTTTGTGCCATTGAGTTGATGTTATACCTGTGGCTTTCATGTGTTGGACTAGTGAGGAGTTGTTCCAGTTTTGGCTGAATTTTTATGTTCATCCAGGCGGGTACTTATTCTTCTTTTCGTCTGTCCAATGTATGCGCTGGGCATATGGCACAGGGAAACGTTCTATATGCCTTGGTTTTCCAGGTCAATTTTATCTTTGGGGTTTCTAAGGATGGCTGCTATTTTTCTGTCGTTTGAAGCAGTCTGATGTGCATGCCTGTGTATATCTTACTGATTCTTTGTCTGTAGTAACCTCTTATTGTAGGCGCAGGACAGCTGTCCACTTGCGTCCTGTTGATCTTCTTAGGTCTCTAGAAGTTGATCTTCTGTCTATTGATCTTCTAGGTCTCTAGTGCATCAACAGTAGCTAGCCTCAAATTTAAAAACAATGGCTGTGATAGCCTTGACCCACAGATGAAACTCAATTACAGAAGGTCCTGATGATGGTCAGAGATGAGTCTTCTGCCGAAACTGTTGCTAGCAGCTTAAAAGCACAACTACAATAGTGTGGATAATACCCGTCAGGAACGCTGAACAGCACACATAGTAGTACCCTAGCGAAACTTAAAAAGTTTCTCGCGGTATTTAAATGTATGGGGTATTTCAGCTTTTTGTTTTTGGGGGGGTTATTTTTTTTCCCCACCCCCCGCCCAATTATAAAGTGTTTTTTTTGGCCTTTTTTTAAAAGGTATGTACACGTTTTGGCAGAATCCATCTGCCATCACTCAGCTTCGTATTGTGTTCATGTCTGTGAGTCCGACTTTTACAGTCTGTATTCAGTTTAAAGTTGTGGGCTAGCCTACTTGCGTGTGCCAAATGCGTTTTTTACTTCATGCCTTGATTGGTCTTAGGGAGTCTGGCTCTGTGTTTATTGGTGTTTGAGTTTCGCTTTTCTGCTTGTTGTTATTTCATAATATCTTCTTTCTCTTTTGTGGCTTTTTTGTCTTGATTGGCTGGCAACATTGTGTTCTGTATTGGAGGCTTTTATGCGCAGTTCTTGGCCATTGAAGTCTAGTGATTGCTATGACCGTGCTTTCATGTGTTGGACTAGTGAGGAGGCTATGTCCAGCATTTTTTAGTTTGCATTTTTGTTGTCATCCAGGGGGTACTTATATCTTCTATTGGTCTGTCCAATGTATGAGCAGAGCATGCATGCACAGGAATCTTCATATATGCCTTGGTTTCCAGCTGTCAAGTTTTTATCTTCTGGGTCGCCTAAAGGATTGCTGCTATTATTTCTGTCTGTTTAGAAGGCAATTCTTATGTTTGATTCTGTGTATATCTTACTAAATTTGTCTGATAGTCCTCTTAGTGTAGAGCAGGACAGCTGTCATGTTCATCTTCTAGGTCTCCATTATGTCTCAGTGTGTTTTTGTAGATCAAGCCGGTGATTTTGCTTTTGTGATTTTGCTTTTATGTGACTGACAGCCAATGGCTTCCATAAAAGCAAAATCACCGGCTTGATCCACAAAAACACACCAAGACATAAAGATAGCCGTCCATTTACTTGGAGCCAAAGATAAAATTGACCTGAAAAACCAAGTCTTGGTTTTGCGTGCTTGTGTGAGCAGAGCGTGATCAGAGCGTGGTGGGGAGGTTGGCTGTGTTGTCAATTTTTGATTGGTTGCTGGAGTTGATGTTTGCAGATTGGCTGGCTTTTTCATAAGAACATGTGTGGTTGAGGTATTGGCTGTGTGTCTATCAGCCTCCTATGTTGTAACAACCTGGGTAATGGGCTGTGTGATTACTTTCTGAGATCTATTGTTTTGACATCCCGGGTCTTGTGCTATAATCTCCTGGGTCGTTGGCTGTGTTGCAACATCCTGAGGTTTTGTGGTGTAACTTCCTGAGTTCCGTGATGTGATTTCCTAAGAAGGTGGCTATGATGTGAAGTTCTGGGTTTTGGTTTGGCTCTGAGATTGAGGCCTGGATATGTGTTCATGGCATGTGTCTGTTTGCTTGGTTTGAGGGTCGGGGTATGTGGCAGCTGGTGATGCAGCCATGGTCTGGTTTCTGGACGGTGGTTGCCTTTCGTCTATGCAATGGGTTTGGGTTTGAGTCTTCGTCTATGCGATGAGTTTGGGTTTGAGTCTGGTGAGGGAGAATGGTGGTGTCATGTGTTATTTTGGATCCGGTGTTAGTTTTTGTGGTTGGGACTCATTTGTTGATGAGGGCTAGTTTCCAGGTGTCTGATAGGCGGGAGGTATTGTCCCATTTATTCATGTTATGGGGATGTTTCTCTATTTCGATAGCTTCCCCGATTGTTCTCTTGTTGAAGTGTTCAGTATTGGAGATTAATTTGGCTCCCTCAAAATTAATTTCATGTCCTGTGGCTTTAAGGTGCTAGAAAAGGGAGGAAGTATTTTCTTCTTTTCTGACTGCGTTCTTGTGTTCTGCGATGTGTGCATTTATTCTCCTGTATTCTATATGTATTTGTTTTCGTAGATTTTCATGGGTACAGGTATGCAGGTCTTGGTGTGTTGGGGTCTTTTCCNGTGCTTTTTGCCCAGCCACATACATTGGACAAACCAACAGGAGAATAAATGCACACATCACAGAACACAAGAATGCAGTCAGAAAAAAAGAAAATACTTCCTCCCTTTTCCAGCACCTTAAAGCCACAGGACATGAAATTAATTTTGAGGGAACCAAATTAATCTCCAATACTGAACAGGCAGCCTGAAAATTGAATTCAAATCAACCAGTCAAGCTATCTTTTGGTTTCAATTAGACATTACAGTGGATAGGTGAACCCATCTCACCTTTAATTTTCTTAAATGGAAAGCTTAAATGTGATAGGGATGTGTGTATGTGCATTTGTGGGAATACTTAAATTTTCTCCATAGCCTTCATGGGCAAGAAAACAAGTGTCCTCCTTTTTGGAAAAATATGGATGTCTCCACAGTTACAAAAACAGCTAATTGATTAAAGTATGATTCTCTTAAACTTTATCATCTTTTACTCTTGGTCCCCTAGAACAAGTCCCATGACCATTTTGCCTCTCTGCCCATACAGCATGGAAGCTACCTCTCCAGAGATAATCAAGAAGTGACACTCTTTTAAGAATTCATTTCCAAGCTTTTAGAATATAGGTAGCCCTTCATTGATAACCATTCTTTCAAAGTTATATTGGTGCCGAATGAGATTTGTGGTCTTCTAAGCAAACAGAAGTAATTTCTTGAAATACATTGAAATGCATTTGCTGCAAAATATGATTTTGTAGGCAAGAGTCTACTTCATTAGTTGCAGCCACTGCAACATTCCCACAGTCATGTGACTGTAGCATGGATGCATGGAAATCAACTCACAATTATAATCCTTCGGTCATGATTGCCATTTGTGTCCTTCCTTGCTGGCTTCCCACAAGCAAAGTCAGTGGGAAAGCAGGCAGAAGACAGCAAATGAGATGACATAATACAAATGAGATGCCTAACACCTGTGTGGGATTCGTATGACAGCTACAGCTGGAACTGCTATAATAGCCACCATAAATTGGTGCATCATGTAATTTTATGTTTTACATCTGCATAGCTTAGCAAGAGAAATTCCTGGTCCCAATTACCATCATTAACTAAGCATTACCCCTTTTCTTTTACCTCATTTTTTTTCTTTCCACATAAGTGTAGATTTTTTTAAAAATTGTCAAGCGAAAGCTTCCTTTTTATGTGACTTTGTACATTTATTTATTAAATCAACCCGCCCATCTCACCAAAGGTGACAATGATCATGGAAATAAAATAACACACATGCATTAATTACCTGAGAGGTACATTTGTGTCTCTTTCTGTAACTGGTCTAATGGCACACCCTGGAAGAATTATTGAAGGTGTGTTGCATGTAGCTGTTTCAGCAGAGGACTCCTGAATAAGAGAGGTATATCTCATTCAAGCAGAATAAAATATCCCATTATTCTTACACGAAAATGTAATATTTACTCTCCCCAAGTTCAGTACAAATACTTTATTTAACAAAAGATAAACCTCCCTGAAGCGAAAATAAGTTTACTCCAAAAAATAAGATGAGGTAAAATTCATCTGCCTCCATTCCCATATTTTAGCAAAACTCTGAAAAGGCCCTTCTATTTTATTTTTATTTTTGGGGGAGGGGAATGCTTTCCCTTTCAATAATGTCTGTAAAGCATTACATATCACAAGGGAATTATCTAATTCTTGATTTGTAAGTGTGTACAGTTTTATAAGTTCTTTCAACCCTATCCTGAAACTAACTAAAGACTTGTTGACATATTTGACAAGTAAGATGAATCATACAATTACTTTCATTAGTAACAAGGCAAATTAAACAAGAGCAAATAAAAATATGATGGACTCTACAAATTTCAGCCTACAATTACCATCCTAATGGTAAGGGCTTGAACAAAGAAATAGTATCTTCAGTGTTAGTATATCAACCCCTCAGCTTGTATAATAGTAAAAACAGAATAGGATGAGATGTGATGGGCATATACAAATACCAGACAGTAAGAAATTGTACATACATAAACAGATTTGCATATTTGTTTTTGCTCTGTCTTAAGTTTGTCAATCGTATATTTTAAGGGGAGTGCAAACTATCCTCTCTTAATTTTTATGTAACTACTCTTATTAACAACAACCTTCAGGGAACAAGAACTTGATCACAATTACTGTCTTTAGTGAAACATGTTAGTTGTAAATCAATTCTAAATATTTATACAGCCTTGAAAAAGCAACCTATTTTTAAAACATTCTCCCTGACGGAAGACAGATCTTGTGATACTTAGAAATACATTTATACACTCACTGTAAAATATGATTTTGCAGATCAGAGCCTACCCCATTAGATTTACAAGACAACTTATTCTATAGGTGTATTGAGCCACAGTGGCACAGTGGTTAGAGTGCAGTACTACAGGCTACTTCTGCTGCCTTCCAGCTGCCTGTAACTTGGCAGTTCGATCCTAACTAGCTCCAGGTTGACTCAACCTTCCATCCTTCCAAGGTGGGTAAAATGAGAACTCAGATTATTGGGGGCAATATGCTGGCTGACTCTGTAAACCACTTAGAGAGGGCTGCATTAATCACATATCACAGTTTTAGAGAGTTAAGGAAAAATACTGGATTGATATTTTGACAGACGATGCACTTAATTTAAAAGCTTAGGATGTAGAAGTGATAAAGCTTCTATGTTTGTCAAAGTTGCTCCATTTCATGTTTCAGTATAGCAGATTAGGCTGACAAAAATGGATTTGAAAGATTAACACTTCCTTTGAATCTAATAATTTAAAATAGAAGCCTACATTTATGTAATTATGACTTAACACATATTTGGGCTATACTTTTCTTCAAACTGTGTAGGGTAGATGTGGAAAGGATACCTTGAGTATGAACCATCTTCACAAGGAGGGGTTACATATTTGTGTACCCCAAGAGACATGGTACATAGAAGGAATACTTCATGGGAGAATTTTCCAATAGTTTTGATGTAAGGGTTTCCAGAGCTCTTTCTCATTTTCAAAGTATGTGCAACAATTTCACCTTATGTACATTAGTGTTTCAGGGTCCACAGTAGCCAAAATATCATTTAACAATTTATCTGGGATTAATGGAATTAAAGAGACTGTTTCTTCCCAAAATTTGGAAGACTGACAAACCAAGCTTCCACTTATAACACCAGCAGGCAATCATTCTGGAGTATTTTCTTTCACTTTAAATACAATATTTTGAGAAACAAGAGACTCCTAGCTGGAACAGAACAAGTAAAATTCAGAAGTAGTCAAGGACTAAATTCCTCACAATCATTTTAGGCATATAAACCACATGGAAGAAAAGGCATGAAAAAATATTTTTGATGCATGTTGTATGCTTTCCATCTGACTGCTTACTAAATTCACATATAACTGATTTGTTTATCTTCCACCAGGAAACTAGCTGTTAGCACAAAGGTGTAATTGTGTCAGAAAGCATGACAAATCACTTAAGAGTTCAACTTTTTCCTATGAAACTAAAGGAAAAGTAGCGGATGTTTTCATCCAGCTGTAGAATACCATGTCCTAGGTTTGGAAGACAATGATAAAAGCAAAACTGAATGTGCCAGATATACATTGGTCTTAAAAGTTTTCAACACATATCAGAGAACATAATGATAATTTTAAAAAGGTCAGTTAACGAAGTAAATCCTGACATTGCAGATATTTAGTCTTGTAAGTCACTGAATGCATGAATTCATTATTGTACATTAATGAATGTTTCTTGTTTTAAATATTACACATATATAACTTAGTTTTTGTACTTTATGTTCCCAAAAATATTTTTCAGGGGAAATTAGAAAGCAATGGCGTTCATCAATACACTATCAAACACACACAAATGATTTTGACAGGATAAGGCAGCATGCCATACTGTTACTATTTTAAAAAAATCACAGACTGGTAAGAAGAAAGGGAAGTGATAGTTAAAAAGGAAACCTGTATGGTGTATTTCAGTTTTGGTAGTAACAAATACTGGCTGTCCAGTTTCTCCTTTAATACTTGAAGAGGAACCTATTATTTCTCTGATAACAGGTTCCACTATCAAACTGCTCTTAGCAATAGAAAGTTTTATGTAGCATTCAAATGATAGAATGTTTTTCATACACTGAACCTGCAAGCTGGCAATTTAGGTAAATGTGAGATTGAAAAATTATAATGCGAACTACAGGTAGTCCTCAACCATTCATTTAGTGACCATTCAAAGTTACAACGGCACTGAAAAAAATGAGTTAGGACTGTCTTTCATATTTACAACCATTGCAGCCTCCCCATGGTCACGTGATTAAAATTCGACCACTTGGCAGCTGGCATGTATTTGTGACTGTTGCAGTATCCCAGACTTATGTGATCACATTTTGCAATGTTTTGGCAAGCAAAATCAGTGGGGAAGTGAAATTCACATGTATTACAAACTTAACAACTGCAGTAATTCATTTAACAACTGTGGCAAGAAAGATCGTAAAATGGAGCAAAACTCACTTAACAAATGTCTCACTTAGCAACATAAATATTAGGCTCAATGTGGTCATAAGTCAAGGACTACCTGCAGTAGGATCCAATGTACCAGAAAGTATGTTTTTCTCTTGCTTAGCAATGTAAATTTTGGGATCAATTGTGATCATTAGTCAAGAACTACCTATAATCCATCTGCACAACAGAAATCTCTCAAAGTAGGAATTACCCAGTCCCAGACATAATTACTGTGTAATATTCCAATTCTATCTAGTTCTGCTAGAAAAGTGACAGACACTTCAAATATAATGTAAACAGTGGAAAACATATTTAAGAAGATTAAAGAGAATGGGACTTAGCTCAGATCAATTACAGTGTTTTTTTTTCCAAATAAAATGTGATACAATATAGTCTTAGCATAAGGTGCACTGTAATGAAATTTGAGTATAACTACATTCAATAATGCAGTTATAATTCAATAATACATCAGACTGTAGTCTGAAATGCAAAACTAGAAAAAAATATTAAAAGAACATTAATCAAACAAACAGTGGTGAAAGATAGGTGTTTCTATGCTTCTGCTTTCCCTACCATCAAGTTTATGTTAATTGATTATTATTTTATTAAGTTTATGTTATGTTAATTTGAAGTTTATGCCAATATTTTATCTATCCTCCCAGCAAAATAATAATGTGGACATAAAGAATAATATCAGAGAGAGCTGAATTAGAAAAACAGCAGCCGTAGACATCTAAGCATGGATCAGCTATATGACATCCACAGAGATATTCATACCTCTTGTAAAAGAATAAATACTTCTTGTAAAAGTTTGAAGGTAACACATAAATAAATATAACTTACTTTGACAAGAGAGTGTGAATTTGAATGCTGTGTCTCAGTTGGCTGTCTGACATCTTCAGGTACAGTTGGCATGATGGGGAGGTGAAGGACACGTTGAAATGCAATGCAGATTAAAGAGCACTGATGGGAAAGTCTGTTTCAAGTTAACCTCTGAAGATATGTACTGTGGGTGGTTATGATCCCAGGACTAGAGTAATTGCCAAAAATAAAATAATATCCATTTAAAGTCCAGACTGTTAACACTGGGATCAGTTTATAATAACAAGCAGCAATAAGGTTTAAAGGAATGACTTATGTTTCTCCCCAGTTTCATTACAAGATGTAATGTAACATAATAGCATCATTAAGATAAATTTGCTCAACATTCCATGAATAATTGCACGAAAGAGTTTACTGGTGAGTTGGAAAATGCACTCTCTTTTCCAACGAAACTAGACTCATCCCTTGGTTGTTCATAAAACCTTAGGAAGAAATTTGGATATTGTATTGCAATTATATCAATGGCATAACTTCATAAATGTTATAGTCAGTGTTAATATCACTTCTGATATACAAAGGACTTCATATAAATATATTTCAGCAGTGAATCTGTTCTAAACAAGTACTTGTTCCATTCCTAAAATATATTAGGTTTTTCTCTGGTTTGGTTGGAATTAATACTTTCAGTTTAGAGAAAAATCAAGCTTGCTTGACAGTTATTGGCAGATTGTGGCCAGTCATTAATAATGACATTGGCCAGAGAAATCCATTATGCCAGGAAGATGATCTGATTTCCTTGGGAGTTTGTAAAACTTCTTAGTCCTTCTTTTCTCTTGAATGGGTTAAGAATTGCTCCAAGTTTGATAGCCTTTAAACTAAATTTCAATTCTGAACTCTTACTTCCTTTCATCATAAGGATTGCTTTCAGTATTCTAACACAAGAAAAGATCTTAGGATCTTTTGCCTATAACAGTGGCTTCCTCTGGAAATTTGTATGAATGTAATCTATTCAAATGGAAAGAACTGACAAGAGAAGCAGAAAATGTTTAACAGCCATATATCATCAAAACTATTTATGTGATATATTTCCTGACTACACATAAATCAAGTCAATGTCTATTACAGTAAATGACTAGAACAAGTTAGAAACACTCAAGAAATATCCTGTTAAAAATAAATAAAATAAATAAATAAAAATAAATAAATATAATATATATTAAAATAACAAGTTGGCAAATCCAATCTGTGAGTTGCATGTGAACAAAACACAGCATGGCCTAACTACAATATAATATCAATCTTAACCTGTGAGGCCCATAGACATTAGATACTAAAATGCAAGAGAGACTATGAAAAAGAATTTGCTGCATTAATTGTATAAAATAGCTATGATGGATTAATCACCTGGTTCTACATGTATGATCATTATTTGTCTAAAAGCTTGTTTACATTCATTGATAAATAAATTGTTATTTTTTGATCACATGGACTGATTATATCAGCAGATGGATTAATTTTTTTAAATATACTTCTATTTAATGTTGCATCAATCTTTTTATTTGATGAAACAAAAAAATCAACTATGGATTAACTCAAAATGATAGAAAAATAAGAGGAAGAAAGCAACAAAGGAGAGAGAGAGAGAAGGAAAGAGAATAATAAAAGAAGTGAAGTAATAACATCCCACATAGATATAAAGAAATATATGTTTTAGGACTGCTGATTACAACTTCAATAATGCTTCAAAAATACTTTGTATCTTGCATGTGTGGGAGTGCAGCACTTCTCACCTAATCATTAGCCTGATTTTCAAGTTGTCTTTTTTAAAGAGTTACATAGCTGTAAGAATCACATGCTTTCGTCCACATAAGCAGAGAGTAGTTATGCTCTTGTCAGCCTGCAGCATTTCTTCTGAAGCATTTATTGTCCAGTATTGATCTTACAGCCTTACAACTAGGTAGGTTTTTTTTTCTGATTCCAATATGTTAAGAGGAGTCAGAGGTGCTTAGGCCTTGGATTGCAGACCATATAAATCCCAGGGCTGCAGACTGAGTAGGATGCTGAAGGACAGCACTGAAAATATTTTCTGCTGTATGTTGCTGCCAGAATCAAGTTTGAGTCTTTGCTATTCCAAAATTTATAAACCCATTTAGGAGGGGACATAGAAATTTGAATAATGGTCTATAACAGCTCAGAAATCACTAATGAAAATTTTACTACTTACATTGTACAATAGACCAAACTGAAACTTTTATCCTATTCTTCTACCCCTATTCAGTTCTAAAAATGGTTTTAGAAATGCCTACTCCACAATTACCAATGACTGCATTAGCCCTTTACTTCTATTGCCTTTCCTTAATTAAAACATATATCATTGTGAGGAGCAGCTACAGGTTGCATTCAACAATTGGGGCCAAAAGAGATTAAGCTGCAGCAATTCAGAGGCAAGCCACCAAAAGTAGCAGCAAACAGGAATCTGGCAAGTGAATTGAAAGTGGCAGGAGAGATAGACAGAACCAAGAAGGGAAATGTCTGCTGACTATTTGCTGCTGAAAACTTGACTGTTAATTGCTGCTACTGACAGTTTCCTGAATTTTATAGCTTGGTTGTTGTGTCCGATTTGAGCCTTGCCCTTCCTGACTTAGCTGAGGCAACTCAAGAGGACATATTAGGAATCTAACTTTCAGAGAGAGGAACTCAAAAATAAGATCCTTTTTTATTTCTTCCATCTCCCTTCAACCAATTCATCAATTCATCATCACTTCTGGGAATATCAATATCAGAGTATCAGTGTGGGGGTTTGACTACTAGAACAATAGGTGGGGGAATCTCCAAGCAAGCATAAACAATTGAAGAAAGCACTACTGTGATCTCCAAGGTGAGGGTGCAATGTTTGTCTTCTTGCCTGAAGAGAACCAAAATTATACTTTCTGTTTTTGATGTTGAAGAGAAGAGAGATGGAGAAATGAAAAAGTAATGGATAATCGGAAAAAAATCTCTTTAGCAAAAGCAAATGTTGGAAGCATATGACCCAAAGAAGTAAGAAGATCAGAAGGATACTTGATTTCAGTGGAGCTGCCAGACTGGCATCAGACTCAGGGATGTCAAACTCAATTTCATGGAGGGCCACATCAGGGTTGTGTTTGACCTTGGGGGGGGGAACATGAGTGGCCAGCTCATCACTCATATTGGGGGCTCCTATGGTGGCCTGAGTGCTCTGCCAGGGAAAACAGAGGCTCCCAAGCTCTATCTCTGCCTGTGATTGCTGGCTTCATCCTATTGCCAGTGAAAACAGAGCTCAGAAGGGCCGTACGCAGCCTTCCCAAACTCCATTTTCACTGGCAAAAGCACTGCAGCTGGTCTTTGGCTGTTTCCACGGCGACCCCACAGGCCATATCTAAGCACCCCACAGACTAGATCCAGCCTTGTGTCTGACACCCCTGTCCTAGATAATCCATAATCACTTGAATAAACTTTGCTTTAGATCATTATGGAAGACAGTATAAGTAACTGCCATGGATCAAAAATAAAATCCAAGAGCCATCTTGAGAAAGAAATGTTATGGTGGTAGGTGAGGTGATTACTACTGAGAGGAAGTGAAGTAGATCAGTGTATTCCCATGACAATAATGTGGCTTCCTGTAACAAGAACATGGTGTAGATTTTATCAAGACTATTCAAATTGGTTGACAAGTATTCCTTTTGGTACACAGGTAGACAAATGATATAATCACAAAGAGATCTTGAAAGAATCTAGAACAGAAGAGGTAATTGTTCCATTTTATTCTCCCTGTCCAGACTTTATTTGGAACAATGTGTCTAGTTACGGACACTATAGTTCAAAAAAGACAGTGACATATTGGAGTGCATTCAAAGGAAGGCCACCAAGATAGTGAGGGTCCAAAAATAAAGTCTCATTGAGGATGATTAAAAGATCTGGGTTTGTTTTAACTGCAGAAATGTAGTTAAACTAAATATAGTTCTGTAGTTTTAGCTATGGAAACAAAATATAGCAGCAGTCTTCTGACATCTGTAAAAGTAGGCTGAAATAGATGATTCTCAATATCCGTTCCAACTCCAGGATTCCAAGAAATACCATTTCTTTTTTTTTTAAATTATTTTAAAATGTTTCACTGCTTTAATTGAGGCATGTTATTTTGAATTCTAAGCCACTCAGTATCATTGATTGAGATAAGCAGTTATACAAACTGAATAAAGAAACAAACATCTGGCTGACTGTATGACCAATCTTAACAATAAGACCAAATCTTAAGGCTAGGTCCCACTGGCCGACGGACGCAAAACGTATGCATAAAGGACACAGCGGATGAGCACGGGGGTGGCTCCATCCGTTGTCATTCGCTCCAAAAAGTGGTGTGAAATTTGCATATAACAGAACAGAAAGATGGAAACAAGAACGGACGCGGGAAGTATGTGCGGGGATGTTAAATGGATGTTCATCGAAGCTAGGCGATGGAACGGATGAACCCTCGACAGGGGTTCCGGGGGATAATTGCAAAAGCAGATCCATAGCGGACTGTAAGCGGATGCATCACGTACGCCTAAAAGGAAAGAAAGAGGGATGCTGCGCGATGATATCGGATGCAAACCATTCACTGCGCATCCTTCTATTTCGTGCTACTAACACTGTGTAGACATTCTATGATCTACTTTTGTTTCCTCCCTCTTTCCGTTTTCAGCTGCAGCGGATGTGAGTTGCGAGGATGCCACAGAGGATGCAGAGAGGATACAGGCGATGTTTAACAGATGATAAATGGACCATAAACGGGTTTGTCTGCTTGTGACTGTACACGGGATTACAATTCGTACACCGGGACGAAGAGCAAAGTGTCCCTCACCATTCAGCAAGGAGGTTTTGTGCAGTGGCTCAAGAAACTTTCATTGCAACGCACACAACGTGCCAGCGCGGCTGGGATGAAGAATCGACGAGATGAGGATGGATGCTCGCATAGAGCTAGAGAGTGGTTAATAGAAGAGCGACATGTCATGCAATGCAGTACACAACGGATGCATCGGCGTTTCCAATGGATGGCAAGCTTTTTTTAACGTTTTACATCCTCTTTGCATCTGTTAGTGCAGTGGGACAGGGGCATTAAGAACAAATGCACACAAACCCAAAATTCAGAAGACAGCAAAGGCTGCACTGGAATTCCTACAAAAATATTGTTTGCCTGCAAGCAAGAATTGGTGGGACCACAAAATACTTTAGAATTCAAACAGACAAGCACCTGCCACATAACACCCCAGACTTAACAACTGTCAATAAGAAAGCCAAAAAAAAAAAAATGCTGGATAGTGGATGTAGCAGTACCTGGAAACAGGAGAAGAGAAAGAACTGGAGAAAACATGAAGCCCTGCCAATATAAGCAAAATGGCGGTGGTACAAGAAAGTAAAGATAGTACCAATAATAATAGGTACAAATCTAAAACATCTGGAGCACTATTGGCATTTGAAAAATCACCATCAGTCAATTGGAAAAGGCAGCTTTATTTGGAACAGTTTGCATCCTACCAATTTAGTTTTACCACCATCAAAAAAATAACATCTGCCGATTCCAAGTCCTTGGGAAGAACTTGACAAGTGGATAAAAATGCCAAATCCAATATAAACATCCAACCATGTTCAGTGACTAAGGAAATGGTCTGAAGTTTCCCCATTCCTTATGTAGCATAAATGATCTGATACACAGGAGACACAAACTTGGCTTTCTGAAGTAAACCATCCAATCCCAGATTAGAAACCTAGGGATCATATATGCAGAATTGAAAAGTGTATCATTTATTCTCAAATAAGCTACACTATGTTCTTGAAGAGATACAAAGTACAAAGTTTCTTCAAGATGTCCTTCTATGTGTAAAATGAAGAGCAACACTATGAGGAAAGGACTGACTTCTAATCCAGATGACATTCATCTGACAGAAGGCAAACAGGAATCCTAGATTCAGGAGTTTCAAGGATACCTTAGATTAAAGCTTTCTTATATATTTGACACAACAATACAACACAGGGGCAAAAATATATTGTCTACTAATATATAATATATATAATAACATAAGAAAATAGAACACAGAGGAAGAAACTGAAAAAGATTGCATCTCATTCCATGTAGATAAAATATAGTATGTAATGGAAATTCTTCATTTGGCAATGTCTAAATATTTAGCAAAGCCAGGTACACATATTGTAATGCTCAAAGAGCTAGGACTTTTAAAACTGAAATATTTTCCATAACTACTAATTCTCTTTAAGACAAGTTTATGATATAAGTTCTATATTGAATAGATAATTGGTGCTTTTAAAAAAATGTAGACTAGAAAATTAGGTTCTTTCTCCTGTAGTAGATTCTCATTCTGGGATTTCATTGTTCACCTACTCTAATCATTTGGAAATTATATCTGTATATATATGCAAGTTGTTCTACATACATCTATTATCAGTAATATCTGTTCTCCAAAATATTGTTCCAATGATATCCTGAATCACAATTTCTACACCATTCTAAATTCTAGAAACCCTCTAGGATTCTTAATATCTGAATTATTTATGCTATGAAATACTGAATTAAATGCAATTCCATGTAAATATTTATTTTCAGTATTTAGTTCTGAAATTAAATATTAATGGAACAAATGCTTATTAACTGTGACTGTATTTAAATTTAATTCTAGCATGCTTTCTTCACAAATTCCAGTTTATATGGCATCCATTGTCTATTGGGATTTAAGATATTTTTAGCTGCCTTTCTGGAAAAAAACAAGTTTCAGGAAACTTTTAAAATATAATAATTAAAAATATTCATTCCTAGGAGACATACATTGTAATTTTAATGCTTGGGAACTGGCTCCCATTGGTGGTGCCTATTAAGTTGACTTTTTAAATTTGTTTACAAAAACATATTAACATAGACTGAATAAAAAGTAATAATTTAATCATAAGCAGAATTACAGAAGAGAAATAAGTATTGTATTTTGTTGTAAAGTGGTATCTAATAAAAGTCAAATGAGGATAAAGTGGAGGGATTATTAGTGAAAAGGCAGAATATATATTAAATATGTAACAGCCTTGAATTGAAATTAAGTTTCTCATTTCATGTTGTAAATCTTGTAGAAATGGACAAAAGTGAAGCAATATTTAAAGAGCCAATCATAGCTTCCAGTGAAATTGTGAAATAAGCAACAGGGAGAGCTAATAGAAATTTTCCAGGTGATTTCAGGAGAAAGAGAAGAGAATGATCAAAAAGGCAAGATATTAAGGAGATTGGAGAGTGGAGGGAATGTCACAAAAGCAAAGATGGCAGCTGTGAAATCACAAATGAAACCCCTTCTTTTTCAAATATGTAACACACTTTTGTACAAAGAGGGTGAAGTTTGCTTATGGTGTGAGAACCACCATCTTGCTTTTTTATTTTAACATCGCCTTCATGAATGCTGCTTCTGCTGCAGCAGATAAGTTGTGTTTTGCAAGACTCAGGTTAGAGCAGTGTTTCCCAACTTTGACAGCTTGAAAATATGTCTAAGCTGGCTGAGGAATCTTGGGAGTTGAAGTCCATACATCTTCCAAGCTGCCAAGACTGAGAAACACTGGATTAGAGGAATGAAAACATTGCTTGAATATTTTCTGATTGCGTGAATTATGTCCTGGGAGCTGTTTATTGTCTATTGTGGGGTGATTAACTGTTTTCAAGCTGATTTACAAGAGATCTGTAAGACAGCTAGGTTTCAGGGAATAAGCAAGTGAAGTGAGGAAAGCTAACAGGAGTTTGCCCGAGGAGATTATGGGAGAGTCTTTACCTTTTTTAAAATTAAGAGCTCTTCTAAGGTGAAGGTCTGACAAGAAGAAATAAAAGCTTTTCTACTAATGGTAGAAGCAAAGTGAAACTGAATCAACAGAAATCTGCAGTTATGACCTGAAACTATGACCATAATAATAATAATAATAATAATAATAATAATAATAATAATAATAATAATAATAATAATAATAATAGCAATAGTAATAATAGCAGCTGTGAATACCTACAATTCAGCTGATAAGAAAATATAAACATTTATCAATTGAAATAAAACAGACTCTTCAGCAGAAGCTGAGGTGGAAATAACTTCTTAAGTAAGACAAATAATGGGGTAAGCCCAGTGTATCTGATTAACAAAAAAGAAACACAGAAAATATCATGGATCACTGGAAGACCAAAACAGTTTTCAAGCTCCTGAAGATAAAGGAGGTTCTGAGCTTTCACATGAAGTTAAACCGATATTGCAATGGAGGACAATGGAGAAACAGGAAGGCTGTGGTAGTTGATGACTCATTATTATGAAGGACTAAAACAAATGTATGCCTGTAGGATTTAAAACCTCAATGTGTGCTGTCTTCCAGGAACAAGAAAAGAACAATGTTCAAGCTTTAAGAAGTCTGTTGACAATTATTCCTTCCGGCTAACAACATTGCATAGAAAAGCATCAGCCATTCATCACAGATTTTTCAAATCTTGGAAGCTAGGTTCTGATTGAATGTTAGAAATAAGAAGGAACAATGAAACATTCCTTAATGGAAGCAAATTCTTCATTGGATGTGTTCACATTGCAGCTAGATACTCATCTATTTAGGATTATTTAATTTGGATTCCTGCACAAAGCAGGGAATAGAACTTAGTGCTAAACTTAGGCCCCTTTAATCTTTTTAATTCATTGGATTGCACAGCAAGACCCCATTAACTGGAAAATACAACTATTGTACAAAAGTACTTGCCAGAAATTATAAAAACAAGCTCCTCAAACTGAATTTGGCAGCAGTATTGATACTCATCATAAGAAGAACCACCATATATTAAAACTCTTACCAAAATAAGAGCCAGACAGAAACTGCACCTCTGTCCAAAAGGAGAGGGCTATCTAGACTATTCTGTAGCTAGCAGGGAAGAAGAGGCACAAAAATTTGAACACTGATTTTACTATACATAGGAACTGTATTTGCCACATTCCAATCACTGAAATTATTTTGCAATGGACAATTAGCTTTTCTACAACAAATTTACTGATTAGAAATATACACCTGCTACTAATTCCAATCCAGTCTATCAGAAGAATCCTAGTATCTGTGTAATACCCAACTTGGAATAATAAAAGGAGGCCTTAAAAGCTTGGCAGTATAATTTTAACTAACTCTTGAAACTTGTGCCAAATGGACAAAAGCATGGAGGTTGCTGAACTCATTTAGGAAGAACATGCTGTAAGTGGGCGAAAGGGCACCCAACGAGAACAATATCTTCCTCAGAGCCACTCTCAGAGGGATAGGTTTAAGGTCCACTTTAAGAACACTGATTGAACAGAGTTCCACTTAGGGACATTTTATACCTAGCTCAAAATGTAATAAAAAACCAATGAAAAGCAAAAAGAAGGAATAATGTGCTCCTATCTTGTTCAGATAGAATTCTTACTGCTATGTTCTGCAATAGCTCATTATGATCTCTAGCATTCTATATGGAGTCCATATGGAGGTTATGAAGCCAGGTTATCTGTCCCTCAGGGACCCAATGGTAAAGATGAATCTAGGTGCACCCTCATTAACTGGTTCTTCTGGGGAAAAATGTAACCATATAGCTTATTTTCATTGGTCTGAACTAAGAAGTTATCCACTGACAAAATTGTTTGAATGGAACTTCTGTTGGTTAGCTTTTATTCACTTATTAGCATGACAAGGTACTCGTCTAGCATCTCATAAAAGTGCTTTTCCAGAAGGCAACTGGACTTCACTGTCCTTTTTCCTTGAAAATGTTTTACTTCCATCCAAGCAGCTTGTTCAGTTCTCTTCTTAATTTTCAAGGAAAAAGCCTACAAAATCCATTTGCCTTTGGGACAGCCATGATTTGTATGATTGAGAATCTCCATTAGACATCTAGCAAGTTATAATTATAGAAAATTTCAAAGAGAGGAAAAATAAAATGGTGACCATCAACATATCATGATATTGCACACTAAAAACCCAAATGGTATAGTTTCAGATAAATGTTAAATTGCATGAAGGATGAAGATGAAACTCTGTGAAATCTATAGGGAAGATTGCCTAGCACCACATGTTACTTCAGTGTGTGAGAGATCTATTCCAACCCAGCTTAGAATCAGTGCACTACCATGTTTAAGATATTGGATGTGTACTGGGAAATCATAGGTTCTATTTCATTTTTTTATTCATGGAAGCTCACTGAGTAACTTTGGGTCTCTCTTAGTTCAAATTATATTTGTTACATGAAGTTTGTAATTGTAGTGAAGAAAAAAGAAGATGGAAGATATTCATGATTGATATATATCTAACAAATAAAACTCAGGGGCTACTTAAAAGATAAATGACTGGTGATGTTGTAAACTGCTCAAAAATAGATGAGGCAGGACAATGCAAATATTATTCTACAAGGTAATGAAGACTATTTCAGTGAAAAACTAAATCTAATCCCTAATGAAAATACAGCCAAAAATGAGATCTCTTTTGCAAAAAAACAGCTTTCTATGGTTGCTTTCACCCTTTAAAATTAAGGATAATATTGGATGACGTCAGAGGACTTATTCTCCACTAAACATTTAATCATACTGAATATTAGACAATCACTGTTTGTAAATTCCAACATTCCTATTCTAAAATGTGAGAAAAAAAGTAAAGCTGGAGAAAGTAAATGTAATTTACTGAAGATTACTCATCAAAAATTTTAAGAAAAAGGTACATAGATTTAAAATAAAATTCAGAAGTTGACACAGAAGTAGAACATGCTAATTTGCATGGCTGTAATGAGCTAGAATTGAGATAAAAACCCCTGCTATTAGCTCATAAAATCAAGGGAATAAAACATTCAACTTTTAGAGCAAAATAGCTGTAGAATTAATTTTTTTATAAAATATATAAAATTAGTGCAGAACCATGACTATTGTAAATTACTTCAAATCTGAAAACCCATAGCTCACTACATTCTGATATTCCAATCATATCCAATATAATATAAATAGGTTTTATTTAGATGATTCATGTTTTGGAATTTCATTGCTTAAAAGAGGCAGAATATTAATCTTTATCCTAAAGCTCAAATCTCAGAATTGGATGCAAAGAACTTTCTTGAATTGCTGAACAGTTTAGAGAATATAATATCCAGGAAGTGATGTTTTAGGAGTTCTATTCCATAAAAGGAAAAAGTACTTAGAAACACTTGGCTTTCAAATGCCTTGTGTCCTTGCAGCTCATTTAACCACAGTAGGAAAGTTGAATACAAATAATCAGTACACTTACCCACTGACTCATGCCTAAGTATCTTGGCAGATGAAGGTGATTTACTCAATTTTAATGGCTAATCTGAGTGCTGACCTTAAAGAATCTACTTTACCATAGCAAATAAAAAGAGGAAAATATAAGAATGCAAAGAATTTTAAAGTGATTGGAAAGATAGATCGACAGTTTAATATATCTTGGGCATGACATATAAATTTCATAGTTTTATCTCATTACCCTCCTACTGTGGTATAACCAGTTTTACAGATAAACTCTAAATATTCACTTAAGGCTGTGTTGCCAGATCTATTCTTAATCTATTGAACCAGACAAATAAGTCCTGTGCAGCCTTTTATTTTTCAGGTTGGTTTCCTTAATAAGGATTGTGACGGGCATGATTTGGCTAAAGAGGTGGGAAAATGGAACTGGAAAGCAGAGCTTGTGGATTTTGTTGAATGTTTTCTTCATACTTGCTCTAATGCAAGTACTCTACTACTTATTCTTTCCAATACAACTGAATGTTAGAAAGAAATTATGTAAAGAGCTCAGGATTTTGCCTAACTGTCTACCCAAAAGAAGAATATTTCTCTGACATCTGAACAGAATGAGACTAAATTTGATATAATGGGGGAAGTCAGGGAAAAAATACTGAATTTAAAAATGGGCTAGATCCAATTGGCAGTAGTCAAGAAATAAAAATTCAGAACAAAATTCTTAGATGAAGCCCTTTAAGAGCAATAGTTGAGCAGCAGCCCTATCCACTCTCTCTCCTGAAAGGGAGGGGGCTTATGAAACCTGCCCCATGCTTTCTGGTGCACATATATGCACAAATGCACAAAGATGTTACACAAAGGGAAAGCAGAAGCAATTGTAGATGCTACTTATGGCCACTGCTGATTCAGAGTTTGGAAAGAATTCTAGAAGCCATGTTTGATATGCTTCCTTTACTTTGCTGTTAAACAGATATTCAAAAACCTGATGACAAATTACATTAAGTTAAATTTGTACTTTTCTTGGTGATCAATAATTATAGGCTGCCCAAGTAATGAACAGTTTTGCTAAAACAATTTATGCATTTGGATAAATAAAGCTGCAGCAAAGCTGAACTACATATCAGCTTTCATGATATAAAGCTTGCTATCTTTAAAATATCATAAACAAAGAAGTGTTATTCTCTTGAGCAGAACTCTCTATGTGAAACTATTTCAAGGCCAAAATTATTTTCAAAAGATTAATTTTCTAAAAGAGATTGCATTCAAGTAATCATGCAAAACATATTTCTGTGGTTTACTGGGCAATTTATTTTCTTTAACTGTTTAAAAAAATGAGAAATCCTACTGCACTTGTGTCATCTGATTAGAGATAGTGTTGGAAGTCAGAACTCACCCCTCTCCTAGAAAAATGAAATATTTTAGGATATATTAAAAAGGCAGAATATTTCCCATAAAAGAGAAGTAGAAACTCCGAGAGACAGAAACTCAGCCTCCCCTCTTTGTTAATGGGCCATTAAGGCCTGGGGCAGTTTATTCTACATAACAAAGATCTACCTCCTTCAGGCAGACCCATAATAGGAATTGCCCAAAGCCCTTTCATTACATCATCATCCAGCAAGAGTCAACCAAGCCTGGGATTCAAAAGACAACCTACCAAGTTATGGCCCCATGGAAGCCTGACAACCAATCAGAACACAAGTTCAGATTCAAAGCCCAGAGGGGGCGTAAAATGCAGGGACTCTCAGCATCTCTTTCCTTTTTTTCTTCATCAAGGAGTTCATCAAGAACTCCAAGGCATGTGATCCTTTCCACCATCTTTCCAAACAGCCTCCATGTTTCCAGTGTCTTTTTCTCCCACTTGGAACTGAACCCATGTTCTGTATGAAAATAGTTTACTCCAAATTCGCTAATCTGATTGGCTAAGAAAGCCAGCATAGGGATTGGTTCACTAGGAACCAATCCAAAGGAACCGCAAAAAGGTGGTTAAAACAAACCAATGTCATTGGCTACAAGCCGGCAGGCAAGCCGTATATAAAGGCTGCCGCGGCTAGAGCCAAACTGTTCCGTTTATCTTTACTGTTGCAAATAAAGACTTTTACTGTTGGAACCCGGTCTACCTCGCGTTTTTCCGGACAGAACAACCCAGAAGGATATTTCTTCCAACAATAGGAAAAACAAATGAGGAATAATCCAAGGAACCAAAAATTGATCATGTGCTTCTTTAGCTGCAACATGCAGTAAATCTAAAATTTTAGATTAATACCCCAGATAAACTTTAGTTTATTCATTGACAATTTGAAAAATATAGCAAATCACAAACCAAGATATATATAAAATTCAGCCATGATGCCCAATATTCTGAATACTGTGTTCCAATTTCATGACAAGTTCATACAACTGCTGGAAGCATAGAATATAATCCAGAAATAGGGAGATGCAGAATCTGCCAATCTTTGAGCAATATAAATTCCTTGGAGTAGAGTGTTAGTATTACTATTCTATTGACAATTTTTCTCTTTTCTTCCTTGAGGGATTTATTTTCTGGAAGGAAAACCATCAACTGACGTGGAGTAAGAAGACTACAAACCGAAGACAGTAACAATCTGGCTGCCCTGTTCATCAGTTTAAAATATTTTGTATGATTTCTCATTTCAAAGTATCATCAGAATCTGCCCTAAATTACTTTCAATTACTCTAAATTTTAAATTCTAGCTCCATCAACACTCCTAGCCTTCGGGCTACTTTTCTTACAATGGAAATTATTAACAAGAAGCTATCTCAAATTCAGTAATGCTACTGGGATTAAGAAAGGAGGAATTACATTGTGAGAATCATAGCTTTATAGGCTTTAGCTTCCCTTTGTTATTTTGAGCATTTTTACAAAATCTTGAGAAAGATCTCACTTTCATTATTACATATAACAGAGTTTACTAGACAATCTATATTAATAATTTAATCCATAGCAATTAACTATGCAAACAAAAAAATCTTCTATAAAGATTTCCACCCAATTTTGAGATTATATAAATTTATAATAAATTTTATAACAGAGATACCAGTTAAACTATTACCATGTGCACAAATACTTGGTTAAAAATCCAGATTCTTATGCTGATGTTTAAATAAAGCATGCATCTATCAAGAATCAGACTAATTTTCTTGCAATAAAAATGTGAAATTGTAAATACAAAACAATTATAACTATTGACTTATTATTGGGACATTAAATAGTTAATATTATATTATATTATAAAAACAAGGACACAGATAGTAAATCAAATGTTTTCTTGTTGTCCACATTATTAGGAGTTGAATTTGACTTGAAGCGAACTTTATTTTAAATTGCTAACAATATCAGTCATTTTTCTTTGTTTTCACCTGTATCCTAAACATTTGAACACAGAATGGTTTAACTAAGAAGATTATATACAATAATTCAAAAAGCTTAAGGGTAATTATAGTTAGGGGAATAATGACTTTAAGAAAATATCAATATGAAGATAATGAGACTAATGGAAGATTAACTGTAAACTAACATTCTGCAACATAAAGTTTTATCCTTTCACTGCTGCATTTAAAAACCACCATACCAACCCCAAAGGCTAATTGGTAACAACAGGGCTGCTATCTGTTATATATTTCCATGATTTCTTCCCTAAATTCCAAGATGTTAGACTCCTCAAACACAATGCACGACAAGGTTCAAGTTAAGCACTGTCTGGACCATGATGCCTACAGCTTTTAAAAGAAAAAAGCAGTACTTGTAGAATAAAACAAATTCAAAATAACAATGAAATTTACTAAAAAGAGGAAATACTAAAACCCCCTAACCATTAAAAGCTCGGCAAGATATATCTTTATATATTTTCTAAACACTGAGAAATGGGATCAATTCAGCTTTTGATTCAGGAAGTCCACTTGCTAGGGAACAATGCAAGAGAAAACCCTATCTTGAATCCCAAAAATACAAAACTATTGAGAGCAAGGCAGGACTGGCTTTAGGCTGGGGGCCGATGCTCAGAGGATGCAATGTGGCCTCCTTCTGAATTATTCTAAACATGTAAATCTTTGCATCAGTGGCAGTAGTGCCATCAGCCAATGTGACTTAGGAATACCATATACAGGTAGTTTTCAATTTATGATCACAATTGAGCCTAAAATTTATGTTGTCAGGTAAGGCGTTTTTTAAGTTAATTTTGTCCCATTTTACAACCTTCTTGCCACAGTTGTTAACTGAATCACAACAGTTAAGTTAATAATGTTCAATGAATCTGGCTTCCCCATTGACTTTGCTTGTCAGAAGGTCGCAAAAGGTGATCATATGACCCAGGGACATTGCAGCCATCATAAATACAACCCAGTTGTCAAGAGCAGAAACACCTCAGAAGCAGAAGCTCACCCCCACCATTGTTAATGGGTGGGCCATTAAGGCCTGGGCCAGAATTCTTTATATAAGAAAGATCTCCAGGTAAAACTATAGCAATTGTTCAAAAGCCCTTCCAGTGCATCATCATCATCCAGCAAGGCTCAACAAAGCCTGGAACTCAGGACAGCCTACAAAGTTGTCCCTACATGGCCCCATGGGAGTCTGACAACCAATCAGAATACAAGCTCAAATTCAAATGCCAACAAAGGTTATAAAACCCAGGCACTCTCAGCATATCAGCCCTCCTTTCTGATCTTCTCTTTTTCACCTTGGAGCATGTGATCATCCTTTTCACTTTGGAGCTCCAAGGCATGTGGTCCTGTCCACCATTAAATCATCTTCCCAAATAGCCTCCATGTTTCCAGTGTCTTTTGCCCCACTTGGAACTGAACCCAGAAAGATAATTCTTCCAACATACCAAATGTGTTCCAAATGGACACAATAAAATGGTATCTTTCCCCTTTTTCAGTTTGATTTAGCAATGTCATTTTAGCTCCTTGATTTCATCCTGTTAATCTCAATTATAATTTTATTCTTTGGTTCAGTGAACACTCGTTTGAAAAATATATTTGAGTACCTCTAAGTCTACTGAATTTATTATACTTGCCTAATCAAGTCAACTATTTACATTTATCTTTCTTTTCTTTCTTTCTTTTTTTTTTTACAAATTCCCTGAACAGCATTCAGAAATGTTAGGATATCCATAATTTTGCAAATAATATAAACATTCCAATATTACATTCCAATATTATAATTCCAAATACTGTCCTATTTACGCCAAGTATGTCAAGAACACATCACAAACTCTGGGTCCAACAGCCATTTACAATACATCATTGGTCAATATTATATTTTCTGTAAATCATTCTGTAAGTCGTTTATATTTTGACAGATTTACAGAATTTCAATGAAACAAATCCCAGATTGTGTACACTTTTCATAAAAAGTAAAGCTATTTCTGAAATCAAATTGTTTGAAAATATTCTGTTTTGATTCTCTTATTTGTGGCTTCCCTAATCTGTCATATATTTTTTAAAAATCTCTGTATTTTCTTCAAACGTTCTTCAATATACTGGATATATTTCTTAAATAAAGACTGTGGGACAATCTGCAGATCTTCTCAAGTGAGTCTCAGTTGAATCTTCATCATGTCAAAATTTTCAGGGGTGATACTATGCAAAACCAATGGCAAAAACCCACAAAACCCATATTCAAATTATAGGCAAGAATTCTGGTTTCATCTTGCTTCCCCAGTTTTCTTTGTTTAGTGGTGACATCAGAGGACCAGGAAAACCTTGCTATCATTTCAGCATGGGGCAGCTTTTCAAATCCCAAGTTTCCTATCATTTGTTTCCTTGCCGCAGAAACAAATGACGTGGGACAATGATGAGGGGGAGGAAATTGCTTGGATGCTGATGTTTGTACTCTCTTTTAGAGGAGGGATTGCTAATTAGCTTGTGGGAGTACTGAACATAGCTAAGATGACATTGTGGGAGCTGGGTATGAGATTCTTTTTCTGGGTTTTGGGTTAAAAGATAGGAACTAGGGGCAAATGTCCTGATTAAATACTGTGTCATCTCCCCATTCTAAAACAAACAAATTTCCTCTAGAATTTTGGTGCTGTATGCAGAAGGCAAGGCAACACTCTTTTTCAGTAGTATCCTTGTTACTGGAGCATTTAGTTTATAGAAGAGGTGCACGTTTGTCCTTAAATTATTTCTACTATTATTTTACTATTTCTCAGTTGAAATGAACCCTACCAATTTAAAAAGGAAAAAATTATGTGGGTGCATTTGAGGACACTGTTAGGGAAGTAGTTAAATCTGTTCCCTGCCCTTAGTGACCTACAAGAATAATTCAGAAGGTTGGGAAGATTATTTTTCATTTGGCAAGGGAACAGAAATCTGACTGCATGGATTTTTCTTTTCTTTTTTTTGTACTATTCTCTACATTTTCCTGAAAAAAGCTTAGAAAAAGATTTCCCTCAACCAGTACTCCATGTGTTAGGTCTATCACCTCCAGAAATCCCAGCAATAACCCATCAACATGAATTTTGGAAGTTTTACAATTGGAAGGCATTATTAAGGCATTAAGTCTGACCAGCTTTACAAATTTCCTTATACTGACAATCTAAAATTTTGATCACCTATAAAATTTTGTTTCTCCATATCCTGCTGATTATTGTTCAGTCAGGAACAGATCTACTGTTAAAGCTAATAAAAATGAATGTAGACTAAACAAAGATTTTCTGAACAAGGATTGGACTTAGTTGGCTACAATAAATAAAAAATAAACAAGATATGGTAAGCTACAGACTTAATCATTATTATACCTCAGTATCTATTTAATTTGTAAACCTAATTCTGAAAAACTGGTTTGTTTTAATACATTTACTTCCAATTTGCATATAGATTTTGAATATGCAATTTGAATGTGAATAGCTAATGAATGTATTCAGTTTATTAAGGAAGGTATAAGGGTTTTGAATTTAAATGAGCAAATGGAAGTGTATATCCTTATGTCTAATTAGCCTTTTCAGATAGACCAGACAGGAAACATGACCAGATGAGCCAATTCTACTTTACTGCAAGGCTATATGAATAGAATCTTGCAGTCTGAAAGTATGAATATTCTACCATCTCTTTTTGTAGCCTAACAAATTAGGAAATTTCCTTTCTGAGTTTCTTCTCTGCCTATTATGCTGTTGTGGGCTGCGCCCTCTTTTATCTGACTGTTCCCTAAGTAGCAGCTCCTCCCCCCCCCAAAAAAAACCTCATTCCCACATACCATCATAAATTGGCAATACCAATATTCAAACATTTTAAATATACATTGACAATTAAAATAGAAAAGAGCACAGGTATAAATACTTTCCTCAGAAAAGTTAGGCTCAGTTGATTATTTTTTCAAAACATGGCCAATTTACTGTGGCAATAGAATCTAAATATACATATTTTTTATCTAACAGTAAACATTTGGTTGCATAATTAGTTACCATAGGAACTTTGTTAGGGTTACATTCAATGTTCCAGATTCACAACATACTTTAAGAGGAAACAGAAAGATAGGAAAATATGATGCCTCTTTACATTTGTCATATTAGCTTACTTTGTTTTTCAAAGGTTCACTGGCTTATTTTGCTAAACCAACTGCTCATTTCATCCTTGCTTTTTGCTTTCCATTTCTTTTAAAATATTACTCATTGAGAAATTCGAGTAAGTACAATAACTCTTTTAAACGAAACAATTTTAAGGTCATTAACAGCTCTATCTAATAAAGGATTTATTGAAAAAGTACTAATTTTACAAGACATTTTATAAAGACAGTCCTTCGGCAAAAAAAAAAAAAAAAGGTTTACTTTACCTTGCATTGTTTTGCCCATACTCAATTTTAGAGGTATGTTGTTTGCTTTTTAAGAGATTTTCTTTGAATTCCCATCTTTGGCCAAAGAAGAACCGATTAGGAAACGTCCAACAACATCTCTTCTGAGTTGAAATGTATTCTAAATTCAATGCATCTATGATTAACACATAATATCTGAGGATCAGAAACTAGGAGGCAACATTGTGTGTTATGTAATTTGCAAATGCTTTTGCTGTAAAACTTGAAGTTGCACTAACAAAAAAAAATTCCATTACAGCTTATTTTAAAAGTACATGTTAAATCCAGTGTAATGCAATCTGACATATTGGATAAACAGCAAGCTGAAGCTTATTTAGAGAGGGAGAGGAAAGGAAGATTATTTTAAGAAATAATTGATTCCAAAAATAAGTTTAGACCTTATTTTATAAGTTGGAAAAGTTTGCTTGTTCTTTTGATCTATGAAGGGAGGGAGTCCCAACTGTGGTCATAAATTAAGGACCACCAGTAAAAAAAATAAGTTTCAGGGAACAAATTATATTTGTTCATAATATACAGTATATTCTTCCAGATATTATACCTTAACATAAAATATGTACTTTTTCAACTGATCATATCTACAGGTGAGCCAGAAAAATTATCTTGCCACGAACCACAAAGTTACTTGCATATTAGTCAATTCAGAGCTTTGATTAGTCCATTGGTGAAGTATTCCCTTCCTCAAACTAATTACCCACCCAACTGATTATCTGGATAGTCTTTGGTACAGAATCATCATTGTCATATCTATTCCTAATACTATCCATTAGTCTTCATAGAATTATCTAGTTTATGTAGACAGTTCCCTTAACCCATCAGTTAGCTGTAATTCAAGTATCAAGATCCTTTTATCCAATATCTTCCTGAATACAGATTAGAAAATAGATGTCTCCATTCTCTACTTGCTTTACCACCACCAACCATGTTGATCTCAAAAGATTCTTCTTGAGATACTGTATCCCTCAACAGAAACAAGGTGCTTATCTTTGTGCGAGACACAGGATAATTAGTAAAGCCATTTAATTTAAGGTGAAACTAGGCAGAATCACATCTGATACCTGTACAATTAGCACAGGGTGCTTTCTCCACTTCTCTTCTCCCTATATACCAATGACTGCATCTCAAATGATCCATCTGTTAAAATATTGAAGTTTTGCTGATGAACACAAGCAGTGATTGGTCAAAAAAAAAAGTAATTCGAGACAACGAATCTGCATACAGACAGGAGTTATACAACTGCCTTGTGGTGTAACTGGAACAATCTGGACCTGAAGACACTCAAACCATAGAAATGGGTGATAGACTTTAGAAGAAACCCTCCCATACTACCACCTCTTACAATACTAGACAACACAGTATCAACAGTAGAGACCTCCAAATTTCTAGGTTCTACTATATCACATGACCCTAAAATGGATACCTAACATCACAAATGTCATCAAAAAAGCACAACTCAGAAAGCTCAAACTGCCCACGGAGCTGCTGATCCAGTTCTATAGAAGAATTATTGAGTCTATCATCTGCACTTTATAACTGTCTGGTTTGGTTCTGCAACCCAACAGGACACAGACTTCAGAAGTAATTAAGACTGCAGAAAAAACACATTACTACCAACCTGCCTTCAATCGAGGACCTATATATTGCACGAGTCAAAAAAGAGGCTGTGAAAATATTTACAGGACCCCTCACATCCTGAACATAAACTGTTTCAACTCCTTCCCTCAAAATGATGCTATAGAGCACTGCACACCAGAACAACTAGACACAAGAACAGTTTTTTCCCAAAAGCCATCACTCTGCTAAACAAATAATTCCCTCAACACTGTTCAACTATTTACAAAGTCTTGCGACTATTACTATTAGATCTTCTCATCACTCCTTATCACCCATCCCCTCTTTGACTGTTTGACTATAACTTTGTTGCTTGTATACTTACAATGTATTATTGACTGTTTCCAATATATTTTGATTGCTTATTTACCCTTTACTATCAAAGTTCATTTCTTATGATTTCTCGACTCTTGGAGACGAAAGGAATGTATCTTTTATGTATACTGAGAGTATTTATACCAAGACAAATTCCTTGTGTGTCCAATTACACTTGGCCAATAAATTATTCTATTCTAATTCTATTCTAATTCTATTCTATTCTATTCTATTCTATTCCAGTCTAATCTAATTATGTAACTCTGGTCTTGAACGATAGAAATTATTCCCATTAGAAATAGTTCCTTCTCTCTTTTTGGAACACCAGGTTTAAATCTTCTGTTTACATGTGAAATCTCAAGAGAAAAATGGCTCCCAATTCAATCTCCATTTATAGATTTTTAGATGTGAGAGTGTACTGTACATTAAAGCTTACCACACTAGAAATTAGTCAGCACTATCATTCAAAGAGAAGTGCTGAATTTACAGTCAAAAGGATTGGACACCAGAGCAGAATACATTAAACATTGGTCAAAATAGACATCTGAAGAGGTTGTTCATTATATCTTCCCTTTCTTTTCAAGGCGTACCAAAGTTCAACAATTTGTTGATTCATTATTTGAAGGATAAAATGAAGAGATCTGCTATCACATGGAATCTTTTTTCTACATACAGGTAATCTTTGACTTACAACCATTCATTTAGTAACTTGTTTGAAGTTACAATGGAACTGGAAAGAGTGACTTATGATAGCTGTTCACACTTACCACCACTGCAACATCCCCATGGTCATGTTATCAAAATTTGGAGGCTTGGCAATGGGTTCATATTTATAATGATTGCAGTGTCCCAACATTATGTGATCACCTTCTGCCACCTTCTTTACAAGTAAAGTTAATGGAAAAGCCGGGTTCGCTTAACAACCGTGTTGTTAATTTAACAACTACAGTGATGCACTTAACAACTGTGCAAGAAAGTTCATAAAGTGGGGCAAGACTCATTGAACTGCCGCGCTTAGCATCAGAAATGTTGGGGTCAATTATGACAGTAAGTCAAGGACTACTTGTACAAGAAAGAGATAGTGTATATACAAATATAAAAGCAATGTATGTAACTGACAAAGGGAAAGACTATCATTTTGGATTACAGTTTTGTAGCATTAAATCTGATAAATAAATCACAAAGCCCCAACATACATTAAATTAATCCTATTATTTTGCAAAAACTGGTGTAAAAACAAAAAAAATCATGGAGGAAAGAAAAGTATCTAAGGTGCACACAGTGAATATGATAAGTCTCAGACACTGTAAACTGATATTCAGCTCAGTCTTCCCAAACTTGGCCAATGTGTTCAGTTCAATCTCATAACCAGATATAGCTACTGCTGAGAAGTCTGGATGCTGAAGTCCACACAGTAGAGATACCAAGCCTGAGGAAAGATTGAAATCACTGATATTTTTGGTACCAAGCCAATGTGCTAAGATATAGTTTATGAAGTTTTAATTTTACAAAAAACCTGTGGAAATGGTAAGATCCTAATTAATTTGTATATGAAAATGGAAAACAGAAACCAAGAACTTACAAAAAGCCAATTATGTTATCAAATAGCCTTTCATGATTTCACTGCAAAGAAACACCAAATAAATGAACTACTGCATATACAGGATAATGATGGTGTTATGCATTCATTCATGTCCAGTTCTTGGCAATTGTATGGACAGGTCTCTCCATGTCTTCTGATCTTGCACTACTTCTTTGAGTTGTTTTATGCTCTGTCTGGTATTAGCTTTGATGGTGTCATTATACAAGGTAGTTTATACACGAAGCCCAGCCAGAAAAACCTATTTTATTCTCATCTGTATATTACATGTTCTTTAAAAATACAGTTGTTCACACCTCTCTGTAATGTTGGAAACTAAAAATTATCATTGCCAGGGGAAAATATGGCTCCAGAAGTCAGAAAGGAAAACAAATCGGTAACAGGAATATTGATTTGAGCAAAATAATTTTGCCTAATTTACAAAAGGCAAAAACCTGTTAGAACACAACTCAGTTTTAATCAAGTATCAACTTTTACAGGTGAAACTCACAAAATTAGAATATCATGCAAAAGTTCATTTATTTCAGTAATGCAACTTAAAAGGTGAACCTAATATATGAGAT
>BHFT01001709.1:0-26679 GCA_004320025.1 Laticauda laticaudata
GACAGAAGAAACCAGAAACACCAATCAATCAAACTCCAAGTCCAGTGAACACAGACCCAGGCTCCTAGCCAATAAAAGACAGGATCTTATTTTTGGAGAAACACAATATCTGAGCTTCAAGAAACAAGACAACCAGTATAATCCAACCTGGGAAGTTGGAAGTTTACTCTTCTGAGCTTTTGGACTCACGCTGGAGCTCATTCACAGGGAACTTCTCCGAGGTTGGGCTCCAGCACAAATTAAAAAGTTCAGAAGACTAAACTTCTGGACTCGATGACCGACCCAGGTTGGATCCTGCAACATTATCCTGGGACACGCAGATTTGCCTTCATTCGTGACACCCAGCAGATATGGAGATACACAAACTCAAATCTTTCAATGCTCCCTGGATTTTTCATCCAAGACGGTCGCCTTTCTTGGAAGCTGAACAGAACATTTTAAAAAATCAGATGCTAGCTAATGCAAAACTTTTTAAGGCCCACTTTCTTTCAAATTTCTCTCCTTGCCTTATAAAAAAGCAACCCCTCTTTTTTTGTTTCCATTCTGCTTTCCAACTCCCTCTATGCCTGCTGTACACTGGGACGCCTTTCCTCCTGCATGGCAAAGACCGAAAAGCTGTGGAGAAATCAATTCTTTCAACTATAGAATCGGGGGAAGTGGAAATAAGAAGCCAGTTTCATGAATGGCACAGAGAACAGAGAAAGGAAAGAGGCCTGTTGTGGCGTCTCCGTGAATCACCAGCCGCAACTGACTCACTGCCGGAGGGTTTTTTAACACTGACTGCCAGCACCCTGAGATCGCCTTTGAAACTGGCTGAGCAGCCAATTGCTTCTCTAGACCGTAGTTCTGAAGAGGCTCCATGCGGAGAACACAAAAGCAGGAGCTCAGTTTTCCACCAAGGCTTGGAGGAAAAGAAAGTGTTCCCCCTGGGTTGGGTCATTTCCCCCCCAAAAGAGAGGCCTTTTTTCTCCAGAAAGCATTGAATCAAAGATTTTGAGTGGCACCCATTGCTTCCAGGTCATTTCGCTTCCTCCCCCCCGCCAAAAAACATTGTTTTGGTTCCCTAGGCAGGTGCTATTTAACATGGTGGAGTTAAAGTTTCTTTGTTTATGAAAATTATTTGCTGCCCATCCTGTATCCAAGGACTTTCCTGGGTAGCTGACAGCATAAAAACATTAAAGCATTCAAGACCTCAGCAATCACAGAGTTAGGGACGAGAACTCACAGCCCCCTGGCGATTGCTCAAAGTCACCCAATTGCCTTTCACGCCTAAGGCAGGGCTAGAACTCACAGCCCAAAATTACCCTGCTGCTTTTCATGCCTAAGGTGGGACTACAACTCACAGCCTCCTGGTGATTGACCCAAAGTCACCCAATTGCCTTTCATGCCTAAGGCAGGGCTAGAACTCACAGCCTCCCAATGAGATGTTAGGAATGGAAGAAGGTGCAGCCTTTCCCAGCAACCAATCGGCAGAGACAGCTCTGCTTTAGCAGAAGTCCCCAACTCCTTCCTCCCTCTCTCCTCCTCGTCTCTTTCCAAGCCGAGAGGTCCATGTCCAATGAACCAGCTTCCCACCTCCCTGGAGGATGGGACTCTCCATTTGCAGCTTCTTCGTTGGCTTTGACGCCCGAGGGTGAGAAAAGGTGAGACGGGAGAAGAGGAGAAGAGAAAAGGATGCATGCAACCGTCTTCTCTCGTCCCGGCGAGTCACACTTACATGTTGTGAAGCACACACCATCCGCAGTGGGGGTCCCCTGAGCCCAGGCACTCGCGACAACTTTTGTACTGTTCGCAAGATTCCACCGGTACGCGGATAAGCTGTGGGGGACAAAAAGAAAGAGAAGTTTTAACAATTCGGGACAAGATACACAGGTTCCTAACCTGTTAACGTCCTGTCCGGCAAGGCTGTTAACATTCAATCTTGGGGAAATAAATTCCATGATCTGAATAAGTTGGTAGGACTCCAAATTCAGCAACGATTTTACCATGGAAGCCAAAACAAACAAACTGTGATTTGCAGGCTTAAGCTGGATATAAAACTTTCGTGTAGAGAGATGCCAGGCTTGGGGCTGAAAAACGAGCAGGCAGCAATCGGACACAGGAGCCATCAACAGGCACGCAGAGATAAACAACGTCTAAGTACCATTTAAAAGAGACAATCCAAAAGCTAAACAGGAAACCAAAGGACCAAAGCACTTTCTTGTCAGCAATCAACACCAAGTAAAGCAGAGATAACACCAAGATTAACAATAGACAAACAATGAGAAGTAAATAATACCTCAATCAAGGAGCTGCCAACTCATACAAGCAAATGGTAAACAACGGCTCAATCAAGAAACAACCAAGAACACTTCCACCCACACCAATAGGGCAAGCCACCAGTATATATAAATAAAAGCAAACCCCACTCTCATTTAGCACTGATCTCCTCCTCCTCCCCTCACCCTCACTCCCAGGACTGATAAAGATACTTGACGATAGATCTATCTATCTATCTATCTATCTATCTATCTATCTATCTATCTATCTATCTATCTATCTATCATTTATCTACCAACCTACCTACCTACCCTAGCTAGCTAGTTAGCCAGCTAGCTACAAGTAGCTATCTAGCTCTCTTCCTTCCTTCTTTCCTTCCTTCCTTCCTTCCTTCCTTCCTTCCTTCCTTCCTTCCTCCCTCTCTCCCTCCCTCTCTCTCTCTCTTCCTTTCTTCTGGCTCTCTATCTTTCATCTACCTATCTATTTATCCATCCATTCATCTACCCATCCATCCATCCATCCACCCATCCAGTATATAAACCTAATAGAAAGTCAAGAAAGAAAGTAAAAAGGAAAAAAAAGAAAGGGAATGGTAAATCTGCAGGAAAAAAAAATAGTAAGAAAGGCTTCTAATTTTCTTGGCAGCAACTGCAATTACAAAGTTCTCTCTTCCTAGAGTTACAAAAAGGAAATTCTCACTTATTTTTCTACTACATGATTTCCCCACCCCTTAACCATCAGACCCACAAATCATAGCTGAATTTTTTTTTCTCTGTGTGTCATGCAAAAAGTCTATAAGGGGTTTCCAGCCAGTCTTAAATGTAGATATTGTCATTTATTTAATCAAGGAAGTCAATTGAGATTTCTTTGCAAGTTCCATCATCTTCACCAATCATTCCTCTATTGTAGATAGCGTCAAACCTTTCCATTTTTGAGGATATAATAATCTCGCTGCAGTTGTCATATATAAAATGAAGCCTCCGTGATTTATTTCAAACTGTCTGTCTGTTAATCCCAAAGGAGCAGCTTCAGGTTTTAATTGTATTTTAAAATCTTCTGAATTTGTGCATGTATTTGCATCCAATTTTCTTTCTTTCTTTTTTTTTTTACTTTTTTTACATGTCCACAAAACATGACAAAATGTCCTTTTAGATTGTCCATATCTCCAGCATAAATCTGAAGTATCTTAGGCCGTTCTGCCATCATAAACCATGGCATATCATTTAATAAAAAAATTATCTTTAGGATTGGAACTTAATATAAATATCAATTCTTTCAACCACATATTTTCCCATTGATTCCATTTGTACCTTGCAGCCAAAAAACTTTTTAGCCCATTTTGTTATACAGGCAGTTTTGTTCTTACAACTATTTCTTTAGTGACCATCTGAAATTACAACGGCGCAGCAAAAAATGGAATTAGGGCCACTGTTCACACTTACGACCATTATAGCATCCCTATGGGCATGTGATCAAAATTTGGATGCTTGAAAACAGGCTCAGAGTTGTTGCACTGTCCCGCGTCACATATTTCAATCATTCTTTGCAACCTTCTGACTAGCAAAGTCACTAGAGAAGCCAGATTCGCTTACAAAAGTAAAAGAAAAAGAAAAAAGTAAGGTTCTGCATTGAGGCAGGAAAAACAAAACGCACAGGGACAGTATATGCGGTACCTCACTCAGCTGTGAGAGGGACAACCATTTCAATAGGAGCCAGCCGTGTAGTGCAGCTGCCAAAAAAGCCAATACAGTTCTGGGCTGCATAAACAGAGGGATAGAATCAAGACCACGTGAAGTGTTAATAATACCACTTTATAAGGCCTTGGTAAGGCCACACTTGGAATACGGGATCCAGTTTTGGTCCCCACACTATAAAAAAGATGTTGAGACTCAAGAAAGAGAGCAGAGAAGAGCAACCAGGATGATGAGGGGACTGGAGGCTAAAACATACGATGAACGGGTGCAGGAACAAAGCCTGGCTAGTCTAGGGAAGAGAAGGACCAGGGGAGACAGGATGGAGGTCTTCCAATATTTGAGGGGCTGCCCCAGAGAGGAGGAAGGGGAGAAGCTGTTTTCCAAGGCATCTGAAGACCAGACAACAAATCATGGATGGAAACTCATCAAGGAAAGAAGCAACTTAGAACTAAGGATAAATTTTTTGACCAGTGGAACAGTTTGCCTCCAGAAGTTGTCAGTGCTCCAACACTGGAACTTTTAAAGAAGAGATTGGATAACGATTTGTCTGAAATGGCACAGGATTTCTTGCCTAGGAAGGGGGTTGGACTAGAAGACCTCCAAGATCCCCTCCAACTTTGTTATTCTACTTTTCTTGGCAGCAACTGCAATTACAAACTTATCTCTTCCGAGAGAAACTAAAAGAAAATTCACACTTATTTTTCTACTATCTGATATCCCGCCCAACCCACAAATCATAGTTAATTTTTTTTCTCTCTCTGTGTCATGCAAAAAGTCTATAAGGGGTTTTCAGTCAGTCATAAGGTATTCTACTCTATTCTATTCTATTCTATTCTATTCCATTCCATATTCTATTCTATTCTATTCCATTCCATATTCTATTCTATTCTATTCTATATTCTATTCCATTCTATTCCATTCCATATATTCTATTCTATTCTATTCCTTATTCTAGTCTATTCTATTCTATTCTCAATAAAGATTCTGTTCTATTCTACTCTAAATAAAGATTCTATTCTATTCTCAATAAAGATTCTATTCTATTCTGTTTTATTCTATTCACAACCATGTGACTAATTTAACAACTGCAATCATTCACTTAACAACGGTGGCCAGAAAGGGTTAGGGTTGGGGGCAAAACTCACTTCACAACTGTCTCACTTAGCAACAGAAATTTGGGGTTCAACTGTGTTTGCATGTCATGGACTCCACCATACATTATTATTTCCCTCGTTTTTCTCCTGTCTCGAATTTCAGCAAAAGTTTGCAAACTGCAGCAATCGCAATTGAGAATTTTAGCCACTCTCTTAACACATTATGTGAACAGGAGATCTGATTAAGCCACCAGAAAGCGGATTTTAGTTCCAGCCTGTAATGCAAATACAGCAATGCAGGTAGTCCTTAACTTATGATGGGCTGCGTAGGGACCTTTTGAAGTTGGTCGCTAAGTTACCTTACGGGATCCCACCAATACACAAACTGAGCCCAACATTACCGTTGCTAAGCCAGACATTTGTGGAGTGGGTTTTGTCCCTTCTTGTCATCATTGTTAAGTGAATCACTGCTGTTGATAAGTTGGTAACCCGGTTGTTAAGTGAATCTGGCTTCCACATTTGCTTGATCCCGGGACACTGCAACCATCGTAAATGTGAATCAGTTGCCAAGCATCTGATTTTTGAATCACATGACCATGGGGATGCTGCTCAGGTCATACGTGTGAAAAATGGTCGTAAGTTACTTTTTTCAGTGCCGTTGTAACTTTGAACAGTCACTAAATGAACTGTGGTAAGTCGATAGACTACTTCGTTTTGCAGAAACCTGAAATTTATTTCCAGTTTTCAACTAAAATGCCCCCAAAGCTTGCTTAATGCCTATGGTATGTTGCTTAATAACCGCCAGGAAAAAGGTCATAAAATCGAGTCATTCACTTGGGCGACCTGTTTTACGACAGTCACAATTGACAACCATCCTAGACAGGTTCTGTGATGACCCAGGGCATGACACAAAAATAACCAAGCCACAAAAATTGAAGAAATTCCCTTTAATGCTTCCAACTTGGCCCCACCGTCCAATTATCCTCAGCAGGATATCAAACTCTTAAAGAAAACAGTTTATGGAGGGAGTAAATGCAGTCCGCACCCAGAGTAAAGTTAATTCGAAATAAAAAACCTGACACACCACACTGAAGGAATTACTACAGCAGACAAGGATGATTAATTGCAGACTTCTACCAGATAACGCAGCAACCACAGTTGGGAGGAAGCCAAAACACAGATAATCTCTGAAAAGAATAATGCATGCTTTGCTTCCAGCACCTTTGCCATGCACAGTTTGTCCTTTTAACCAGTCCTCCGAGCTGCAGCCCATGAAGGGGATCAGGGCCCCTTCCTCCCCTGTAGACTACGCCACTCACATTTCTCCCTTATCCATTCATCCCTGTGTGCCCTGGGATGAAGAGGGGATAAGCCTGGGTCTTCCTCTGAATGCCCATCCAGCCTGTGCCCTTCCCCAGTTTCCTCCACAACCACTAGAGTCACACTTCCACTCCCTGTCAGCTGTTTCACTTCTCCCTTGGAGAAGTCAGACTCCAACAGGGGCATGACAGGTTCCCTTATGGTCGTAAGTCAAGGATGCTCTGCAGGTGTCTGCAAAAACAAGATTTTGTATTTTGTGTCTCGGGCAAATCGATCCAGAAATCCATTTCTCTTTGAGGCCTCCCGAAGGCAGAGAAATAAATCAGATTTATTTCACTTTTCTTCTTCTTCATTTGAGATCTGGAAGGGCTGATTGAAATGGACTTCTAGCTTCGATGGTATTTTTGCCAGCTCTAAATTCCCCTGTTGCCAATTGAGGTGGCAAAATCTTCTCAGATAACATCTACCCAACCTTGAAGTGCTCTTTTCCTTATCACACATGACATTTTTCTCCAGCAGGTGGGGAGAATGGGCTCGATGCAACGCCGAGACACAAGGCAATCAGTTCTGTCGATTGTGGCTTTGTGGGTTCACAGGTCGGAAGAGAAAGTGAGGTTTTCCTTCTGACTAGAGGTTGTCTAGTCCAAAACCCTGTCAGAGTATATTCATGAACTGAATAGAGCATGGTAATAAAGGTCAGCCAATGAATAGGCATAGCAACTAAATCAGCCAATGGGACAGGTTTGGAAACTGTAACTAGAAGCAGCCAGGCTGGAAAACTGAAACTAAGAATTAGCCTAAGCATGGCTCTGTATTAAGCTCTGCAACTCTGCAGCTATGTTGAGCTCTGAGTCTGTCTGTGAAGATGAAACTAACTTGCTTGCTTGCTGAAGACTGGAGCTCTGGCCTGAAGTTATTTGCAACATGTTTTATTTCTGTTTGGGTTTGCCTCCATGTTGGAGAAATCTACAGCTGGTTTGTAAAATCTACTTATTATGCTTTTAATGACATTAAATGAAGCAGCAGCCATCTGTGTTTATTTTTCTGGTGTTGAGATTTACGCTGCCAAAAACTCTGAATAAATCCCCTGCCCAAGCAGGGGACCCTATATACCCATTCCATATCTGGGGCTGTCCAATCTCTTTTAAAAACCTCCAGTGTTAATTTAATTTTAATGAATCATTAATATTAATGATAGAATTGGAATTAGAATGGAATGTGTTGTTTTAATTACATATATATATTTTTTCTTTTTTTAGAATATAGTGTGTAGTTTAGGAATGTATCAAGCAGAACCGAATGGAAGTTATGTATTATATGAATGTTATAACTTTAGGGTATATATTGAAGCCTAAATAAGAGTTAAATGGATAAACTTAAAAGATATAAAGGCGTCATACTCCAATCAGTAACTACAGGAGAAACTTTGTTTAATGAGAGAAAGATAATAGATAATTGAAACAGGGACAGACAATAAATATAAATATAATGATTTGAATTGAGACGAGATAATTAAAATAAAATGAGAAAATTAAAAGAGGGGAGAAGCTATGCAGAAAATGTAAAAGATAATAAGATATGGAATAGAACATAAAAATGGAGCATGAAATTGAATTTGTGTCTGTACGAAGAAATGTAACCGGGATTATCTACTTTCAAAAAGAGTTTTTACTTGTTTTTTTTTTTTTTGTGAAAACTCAAATAAAATTTACACACAAAAAAACCCCCAACCTCCGGTGTTGGAGCATCCACAACTTCTCGAGGCAAGCAGTCCCACTGGTTAATTGTCCTCACTGTGAGGGAGTTTCTCCTTAATTCCAGGTTGCTTCTCTGCTTGATGAGAATTTCCATCCATTGCTGCCTTCAGGGGCTTTGGAGAATAGGTTGACCCCCTCCCAGTGGTGGGATTCAAATAATTTAACAACCGGTTCTCTGCTCTAATGATTTCTTCCGACAACCAGTTCACCAAACTGCTCAGAAAATTAACAGCCAGTTCTTGTGAACTGGTGCGAACCGGCTGAATCCCACCACTGCCCCCTATTCTCTGTGACAACCCCTCAAATACTGGAAGTCTGCTATCATGTCCCCACTACTACTTCTTTTCTTTAGAGTCGCCGTACCCAAATCCTGCAACCGTTCGTTATATATTTTAGTCTCCAGACCTTTAATCATTTCCTAACAGAACAGAATAGCAGAATTGGAAGGGATCTTCTAGCTTAGCGATGGGCAACTATGGCAATTTTACAACCTGTGGACTTCAACTCCCAGAATTCTTGAGCCAGCCAATGCTGGCTGGGGAATTCTGGGAGTTGAAGTCCACAGGNAGAATTCTTGAGCCAGCCAATGCTGGCTGGGGAATTCTGGGAGTTGAAGTCCACAGGTCATAAAGTTGCCATAGTTGCCCACCTCTGTTCTAGCTAGTTCAACCCTCAAACAGGAGCTCCTATTGTCAGGGCTCCAACAAATCCACCCCCATTCAAATCATAAGTCTCTAACTGCATCTCACAGAGTAAAAAAAACATGATTTATTAGGAGTGACCATGTCAGCATTACCTAGGTGCAGCCCGACTCCAAGACACATCATTCATTTCACCCTTGACCCCGATCTTCCCCCCATCCCTTGGATGTATTCTCCAATGAGACACATCTATAGCCAAGAGTCATCAATCATGATCTCCAATAATAATCTTGTGCGCCAACAGCTTTGGCCACTTAGCAGTTATCTGAAGCATTTAAGAAATGCACTACTTTCCGCCACTCCCTTTCTGCTGGCAATTAAAGAGACCAAATAAGTTATTTTTTTGTTGACACCGATACCATTTCAGATGATTTATATGTGCTATATGAGGAGTGTCAAACTCAAGGGCCAGGGGCCAGATTTGGCCCATGGAGTGCTTAGATCTGACCCACAGGGCCACCCTGGAAACAGCAAAGGACCAGTCCGCAGTGCCTCTGCCAGGCAGGCAATCCTCCCAAACTCCATTTTTGCTGGCAGAGAGTTGCAGGAGGCCATCGCAGCTAAAAACAGAGCTCGGTAGCCCATTTTTCATTGGCCGAGTGCTCAGGGCACCACAGGTTCCCCCAACACAAGGAACACTGAGCTGGCCACGCCCCTTGTTCATGCCCCCCTGCCCCATTCTCCCGAGCAGTGGTGGGATTCAATTTTTTTTTACCAGTGGTTCTGTGGGTGTGGCCTGGTAAGTGTGGCAGGGCAAGGATACTGTCAAATCTCCAGTCAGAGATGGTATTTGCCGGTTCTCCAAACTACTCAAAATTTCCACTATCAGTTCTCCAGAACTGATCAGAACCTGCTGAATGCCATTTCTGCTCCTGAGGTCAAATACAACCTTGATGCAGCCCTTGATGAAATTGAGTTTGACACCCCTGTGCTATACAAATAAATCCTTTTTTAAAAAAGGAATACCAATAGGTCAAATTGTGAAGGAGAAGTAGGGGGAGAGAAGGAATCTCTCAGTTCATCATAACGCCACTTGGTCTGAGCCCAGATATCTCAAGAAAAGAAAGAAAGCACCCATCTTTTCCCTGTAAATATTTCAGAGGCCTTTGTTACAGAATTTTGGATGGCAGAGACCATCCACCTTTCTCAAATGTTCTCCTGTCCACTGTCACCATTTCTATTCTCATCTTTCAATAAATCACCCCCAAGCAATATGCAAAGATAGATAGATATAGAGATATAGAATAATAGATTGATAGATCAATAGAGATAGATAGATAGATAGATAGATAGATAGATAGATAGATAGACAGACAGACAGATGATGGATGGAAGGATAGATATAGTTATAGAATGATAGATCAATAGAGATAGATAGATAGATATAGATATTGTATAGAATGATAGATTGATAGATCAATAGATATAAATAGATATATAAATATAGAATGATAGATCAATGGATCAACAGATAGGTAGTAGGTAGATAGACAGAATGATAGCTAGCTAGATGGATGGATAGAGGGATGGAGGAATAAGATAGACTGATAGATAAGATAGATAGATAGATAGATAGATAGATAGATAGATAGATAGAGATATTGAGATATAGAGATATTGAATGAGATCAATAGATCAATAGGGAGGGAGGTATGTAGGCAGGTAGAATGATAGCTAGAAAGCTAGTTTAGAATGCTAGATTGATAGATCAATAGATATAGAAAGGTAGGTAGGTAGGTAGATAGATGGATGGATGGATAAGATAGATAGTTAGATAGATAGAAACAGACAGACAGACAAAACAGACAAAATAGACAAGACAGGCAGACATTAAAAATTGCAACAGAGTCTGGAAACCTGTTGTAAAGGCTGTCAGGAGAAGAGGGGCAAAAGCAATTCTTCCCCTCCTCAATTACATGAATGACGAGCTGGGAGATGGTTACAGCCGCATGCCAACATTGTGTGCCCAGCTTTGCACGGCTGCTCTGGATGCTGTTGCCTAATTGCTGGTCTGTCGGCTCTTTTTAGAACATTTGCCTTCCACCGCTTGGCGGTGAGATTAATTAAAATTGTACCCTGCTGATCGGGCTTTTGTGTCGGAGCCTCTAATTAATAAAATGAGGGCGTGAGAGGCACCACACGTCAGGTCGGCCGCCACAGAGAACACAACAGCTAAGCAACCATCACCCATCAGTGCTCGGATCCAAAGTGACCTCCCATCCCATCGCCCTGTGCCAGGTCCATCTGCAATTAATTTGGCTTGGTTCTCTGCAGCAGGATGTAGCTGGTTTGCAGGCTTTAAGTAGTTGTGTGAATGTGTGTGTGTGTTTTATTGTGTTTTCCCCAAAATAAGACCTCTCTTATATTTTTTGCCACCAAAAAAAGGCACTTGGTCTTATTTTCGGGGGATGCCATCCACTGATTCACCTCACTTGCATGCATTGCCCCCCTCCCTTCAGAGGCCTTCAGGAACTTCTTCTTCTGCAGCCAGCAAGGCTTTCCTGAAGGCCTCTGCAGCCAGTAACAGAGCTCTGGATCGATCCTGAGCTTTGTTCTCAGCTCCGAAGGCCTTCAGGAAAGACTTGCCAGCCTTGCCGGCTGCAGAAGAAATGGGCCGGCAAGGCAGGTGTCGGGGTGTGTGAGGCCTGGCTACAACTGTCCAAAGGTAAGTAGTAGGGCAGCTCCNNNNAGTAGGGCAGCTCCCCCCCCCCCCCATCCCCACCCTAGCTTAATTTTTACCTGTCTACTCTGGAGTGGGAGGGACCTTAACTAGGGCTTATTTTGGAGGTAGGGCTTATATTGGGCGCAGGTGTAAAAATCAAGCTAGGAGTTAACTTTCAGGATAGGTCATATTTTCAGGGAAACAGGGTAGTTTCTCCTTTCTCCCCCCCCCCATTAAAAGGGAGTCAAACTTTCTGAAATATAGTTACTCCTCGACTTACCACAGTTCATTCTGTGACTGTTTATTAACTGAGTTAGGACCATTTTTCGCACTTACAACCATTGCAAGCATCCTCATGGCCACCTGAGCAAAATTTGGATGCTTGGCCACCAGTTCACACTTAACAACCATTGCTGTGTCTGAAGGTCACGGAATCCCCTTTTGCGACCTTCTGATGAGCAAAGTCAACGGGGAAAGCCGGATTCACTTAACAACTGTGAGGTTGATGGAACAACGGCAATCATTCCCTTAACAACAGAATGGCAAGAAAGGTTCATAAAAAGGAGGCAAATCGTCACTGAACAGACATATCACTGAGCCACAGAAATTTTGGGCTTCTATGTGCCGGTATACAAGCTGTAGGCAAACTTACCTCACTGTGCATTCACACACTTCACAGGATTTTTGGATGGTTTGAGACCTTTTTTGGCTTCCCAGAGGCTTGAGGAAAGCTTCTGCAGGCTTTGCAGGCCAAAATCTAGGCCTGTTTCATCACTTCCTATTTTTCCGGAAATACCGGAAGTGATGAAACGGGCCTAGCTTTTGGCCTGCAAAACCTGGAGAAGCCTTCCTCAAGCCTCTGGGAGCCCGAAAAATACCTCAAACTGGCCAAAAATCAGCTGTGAGGCGCAGTGCAGGAAAAGGGACAGTGGGGGGGTGGGGGGGGTTGCGCACGCATGCGTAAGGGGCAGGGGGTCCGCATTGCCTTCTGGGTGCTGGCACATGAGTGTGAACGTGCAAGCACACCCACAATTTTTGGCACAGGAGCCCAAAAAGGTTAGCCATCACTGGGCTAGGTGGTTGTTCTTCCAGTGGGAACAGAAATTGACTCTGCTAAGACCTGGAGGTGGAGATTGATTTCACCAGGCAAATGTTGATTTACTTCTATTGGGGAATGTGACTTTTGGGGGCTGTTTCTAACTTCCAATATTATGTGGNGATTTCACCAGGCAAATGTTGATTTACTTCTATTGGGGAATGTGACTTTTGGGGGCTGTTTCTAACTTCCAATATTATGTGGTTTAATTCTGGGTTGTGAATTACAACAGACTTTGCCAGTTTGATGCTTTCCTAAATAAAATAAATTGTTTTGGAAGATGGACTTTACTCTTTGCTTTTTAAGTGGATTTCATCCCTTGGAAACCTGACACCGCAGCCTGGAATTTCTGCAATTTGTGATCGATGGGCTTTGGGTAGCGCTGAGCCTGAATGTTAAAAACAGAATCCATTCAAGGTGTAACTGGGTTCTGAAAATTGACTATAAATCCTTATGAATATCTCAGACTTCCACCTTCTCGCAGACACAGAGAGAGTTCTCTTACAGTTTGCCAAAAAATAGTGTCAAAAATATACTGAAATGACAAAAAAAAAAAAAACTTTTTCATTTCCATCTGGCTACAAAACCATGTCAATAGCTTCAGCTGACAGTTTGGACAGGACATTGAAGAAAGAAAATCTTAATTATACCAGTCACTATGCCCCACTTTTAAAATAAAAGCATACTAATGTTCATAAAAGAAAGAATCATAAATGGAAGACCGGTTTGGTTTAGTGGCGAAGGGTGCCTAAGAAGGGACTAGAACTCACAGCCTCCTGGTGATTGGCCCAAAGTCACCTAGTCAGCTTTCACAAGGTGGGACTAGAACTCACAGCCTCCTGGTGATTGGTCCAAAGTCACCCAGCCAGCTTTCATCCTTAAGCCAGGACTGGAACTAACCATCTTTTGCTGATTGGCCAAAGTTACCCAGCTCGCTTTCCTGCCTAAGATAGGACTAGAACTCACAGTATCCTAGTGATTGGCCCAGAGTCACCTAGTCAGCTTTCACAAAGTGCAACTAGAATTCACAGTCTCCCGGTGATTGGCCCAAAGTCATCTAGTCAGTTTTCATGCCTAAAGTCAGACTAAAATTCACTACCTTCCAGTTTCTAGCCTGGCGCTTTAAACACTAGACCAAACTTCATCCATTTATCCAGCCCAGGGGTCTTACCTGAGCCCCATCAGCAACCCTCGAGAAGGTAGAGATTCATCGATGAATCAGCTTAAAAATGGGTGCAACCGAACCGCCCCCAATGCAAACCAGCAGCGATAAGATTGCACATTCCAGATCCTTGCTCACAAAAACCCGGATTCTTGATCCTTTCCCCGTCTCACCCCGAATTGTCTGCCGAAGGCACCCGATTGTCACCCTTTTCCAAGGTCGCATCTGTCGCGTTCACTCCTGGCTGCCCTGACAACCCTTACCTAGAAACAACCGTCACCGGCTTGCCTTTTTGGGCTCATTCATAAATTCCCTGCTCTGGCAGATTTACGCAGTTCAGGAAAATGTGAGTTTTTTATTGACTAGGTTCCATTTCACCTCAGTGAACTGTAAAATTATAACCACGGCTCTTCCTCCGCTGGCCTCTCTCGCAGATCTACCGCCTGGCTTTCCTCCTCTTGGACTACGGATGTTGTTTGTTGGCAGGGATAAAACGGGTTGTGTCCAGGAGAATTCCCACCACCAATTTAAACAAAAAAAAAAAAACATTGTGCAACGGTATTGTGTCAACTAGCCTGATTGACCTGTTACAGTTGCGATTCGTCTTCAAGAGGAAATTTGGAGCACTGTGCATTTGGATATGGACTGCAGTGTTTTTTCCAACCTTGGGAAGTTTAAGAGATGTGTGGAATTCAACTCCCAGAATACCCCAGCCAGCTGGATGGGACTGGGGAATTCTGGGAGTTGAAGTCCACGTCTCTGAAATTGGCCATGGTTGAGAAACACTGATTTGATGACTAATTATTTGTTTCATTGATATCTTGCCCTCACATTTTTATTATATATACACATACATGTGTGTGGTGTATGTGTGTGTGTGTGTGTGGGAGAGAGAGAGAGAGAGAGAGAGAGAGGAAAAACATCCCCATGTCTGGAACTAAAATATGATATGATACGATATGATATGATATCATGTTATATTTATTAAGTTATATATTTTATATATATATGAGATTCTACTGAAACGTTGCTACAACTTTAAAAGCACAGCTACAAGAACGTGGGAAAATACCCAAACAAAGCTGGACAGCATACATGTAAGTACCCGCGAAAACTTAAGAAATATATATATATATGTGCTGTTCAGCTGCCTTCAGGTATTATCCCACGTCATTGCAGTGCTTCTAAAGTTGAAGCTGAACAGCACACATGTAAGTACCCGTGAAAACTTAAAAAAACATATATATATATACACATATACATACATACATACATACATACATATATATGTATACACATGCATACATATATACATATATATATATATATATATATATATGTATGTATACACTTACACATACAGATAGACAGACAGACACACACAGAGACACACACACACTCAAAATGGTGAACATATCTAATACTCCCTTTTCTCCTATTTTCTCCACGTGAATCCTGTGGGGCGAGTTGGACTGAGAGGGGGTGATTTTCCCAGGGACATCCAGCCGGCTTTCATGCCTAAGGCAGGACTAGAACTCCCAGTCTCCTAGTGATTGGCCCAAATCACCCAACTGGCTTTCAGGCTTTATTTTTAAAGAAAAAGATGCTTACAGAACACCTCTATTAGTCCTGCAGCTTTACCGTTAAGCTTGTTATGTTAACAGAAACTATTTTTCGCTTATTCCCTCTTTCAGTTCAAAAAAACGCCTCCTTGCTTTTTGGCTCTCCTGCAAGATTTTAAGTCTATGGCTAGCAACTTTGCAATTGGTGAGGTTTTCCCCCCGAGATACAGGTAGTCCTTGACTTATGGCCGTTTGTTTAGCGACCATTCAAAGTTACAACAGCACCAACGACCATTTTTCACGCTTATGGCCTTTATAGTCGTGTGATCAAAATTCGGACGCTTGGCATCTGATTCGTATTTATGATGGTTGCAGTGCCCCGGGGTCATATAATCCCCTTTTGCGACCTTCTGGTGAGCAAAGTCAACGTGGAAGCTGGATTCATCTAACAGCCATATTATTTACTTAACAACGACAGTGATTCACTTCACAACGGTGGCAAGAAAGGTCGTAAAATGGGACAAAACTCGCTTAACAGCGGTTTTGCATAGCAACAGAAACATTGGGCTCAATTTTGGTCCCAGGTTTGAGGACCGGCTATAATGCAAAATTTGGCCAGTAGATCAATGTTTCCCTGGACATCTTGAGCAAGCTCTAGTTCCATGATGGCAAACCTATGGCACGCATGCCACAGGTGGCACGCAGAGCCACTTGTGCCAGCACATGGGCTGCAGGCAAACTTATCTCACTGGGCATGCGCGTGCCTCACAGCTGATTTTCGGATGGTTTGAGACCTTTTTTGGCCTCCCAAAGGCTTGAGGAAGGCTTCTGCAGGCTTTGCAGGCCGAAAACTAGCCCCGTTTCATCACTTCCTGTTTTTTTCCAAAAATACTGGAAGTGACGAAACAAGGACAGTTTTTGGGCTGCAAAGCCTGCAGAAGCCTTCCTCAAGCCAAAAAAGGCCTCAAACCATCTGAAAATCAGCTGTGAGGCACAGTGCAGGTAAGGGGGTGGCAGGGGTGGGTGGGGATTGCATGCGCATGCATAGGGAACATGGGGGAGCATGCATTACCTTCTGGTTGCTGGCACATGAGTGCCCGTGTGCAAGCACACGCACAATTTTTGGCACAGGAGCCCAAAAAGGTTAGCCACCACTGGTCTTGTTTATTTCCCCTTAATGCACAGGGCTTCCTGAAGTTCTAAAGCTAAGTGGATACATTAGTATTCAAATCATCATCATTATCATCATCATCATCATTTTAATGACCCCATAATCCCTTGAGGGGTGGAGTCTGGGCAACTGAATGGAGCTTGCAGGGTGTTTACTGGCCGGATGCCCTTCCTGTTGCCAATGCGGAGTTATATTCAGCAGATACATTCTCAGCGTGCCCAGAGAGAGAAATATCTGCCTCTACCTAGGATCAAACTCACAGCCTCCCGATTTTGAGGCGAGAGCTCCACCTCTGGGCCACCACACTCCTCTTCAGATACATTGGTATCCAAATATAGATCTTTTTAACGTTCATATATTACTGTGTTTTTTCATCTGGGTGAAATGTTAATGCGTATGGCAAGCCCATGTAATGATATGCCTCACCTGAACAAATAAATAAATGAGAAATCACAAAGGCTGAAGTTCAGGTGGAAAAAACAGCTGTTCAGCACCATGGAGAGCTCTGGTGGGAAGAGAGGCGTTGTCCTTTGCAAGACTCTTGCAACTGGTTGCTCAAGAAAGCATGGATTTCCCTGGAACTAAAGGTGTCCAAACCAAGATCAGATCCTCATCCATCACCTGCTGTCCCTTCCAGATGAAAGGCTTCAGGGATTACTTTGTAATCATGCAGAAGTGCAGGGAAAGTAGGCCAGGCCTACCACCAACACCAATCTTTTATTTTTCTCCAATGGAGCCATCGATCTTCCGGCTTTTCCTCTACCTTCCTGTGTGCAGCTAAGGGTCAGTTGGTTTCCATTAGAAACCTCATTTTCAGAGGGGCTGTAACTCACCCATTTTATACGCCATGTGGGGAGGATTCCCCACCCCCCTTCTCAATAAAATGCATTCATTTTGGTGGCTGGAGAATCTATATATATATATAAAAGGGAAAGGCCACTCACGTATCATTGCAAAATCTCCAGAACCGTAAAGCCTACAAACTTGAAATTTGGCACATAGGTTCCTCTTGGCTTCTAGGGGCTCACTAAGAAAGGATTTTTCCAAATGACCATCAGAATCATCTAGAGTATTTCCTATATTATTATTATTTAACACGCTTTGATGCTAAGGAGTTGTACTCCCCTCCTGACCTGAAAAAGAAACTGTCCAACAAAGGCAAAACACAAGCAGAGGAGTTTCAGTTTCACAGCAGCACCAAGCAGCTTTAGTCCAGTTCAGCTAAGCCACGCCCAGGTTCCTTGCTGTCTCCTCTTGCTCACACAACAAATACTGCCTTCAGTTTCCAAACAAGCCCTCAAACTCTCTCACACACTGACAGGACACTAGCCCAGATGAATCCCAATGGATGCTGGTAGACAGAGCAGAATTGTTTTTCCTTTATTTTCCTCCCAAAAACTACCCGCGGCCACATAGTTTCAATAGTGAAGCACAGATATCAAGCTAGGATAGATAGATAGATAGATGATAGATAGATAAGATAGATAGATAGAATAGATAGATAGATAGATAGATAGATAGATAGATAGATAGATAAGATAGATGGATAGATAGATAGACAGAAAAGATAGATAAGATAGATAGACAGGAAAGATAAATAGATAGATAGATAGATAGGATAGATAGATAGATAGAGATAGATAGATAGATAGATAGAAGTAGATAGACAGAAAGATAGATAGATAGATAGAATAGAACAGAAAATAATAGATAGATAGATAGATAGACAGACAGACAGACAGACAGACAGACAGACAGACAGACAGACAGACAGACAGACAGATAGATAGATAGATAGATTCGCCATCAAGGGTATAGAGTTTCCTGCCTGAGCATGGGGTTGGACTAGAAGACCTCTGAGGTCCCTTCTAACTCTTGTTATTCTGTTATATAATTGCTTTCCAATGGCAGGCCAAACTTTTTGCTTTCCCAACAGCAGAGAAATTAATCTGATGGGATTGGAAAATTCTAGTCTGTACTCACTGTTCACGCCTTAAGACTATCACTTGGCATGCCAGCTTGGTGGAAGACTGAATTCATTGCCCTCTTTAAAAGAAATAATAATACATTTTTAAAACCAAGTATTCATCATGTTGTTAGCCAAGCAAACTATCAAGTCTTCTGCCAATGCCTAGGAAGACAGCTTAAATGTTATTTTCCTTCTTTCCGGGCGCCGGTATGTTTTAAAAGAAACACAGACAGATATCAGTGGAGCCCTAAAGTAATTATATGTATTTTAGGTTCAAAGATGATCCTTAAACGCTGGGCAAGGCAGAAGCAAAATGTGTCAGGCTTAATTCTATAATTAAAAATAAAATAAAATAAGGGGCATGTGATTAGACAAGCAATTATACATGGAGTAGCTTAACATAAATTGTGGGTAAAAATATATATACAGTATATCAGAAACAATTTTGCGGGATTTAGCACAAGAACACCTTGTAAAGCATAATTGGATTAAGGGAAGGCAGGAAGTGTGAATTTATCAAGAGGAACGGCTGGCTGCTTCACTAACGTGGGGGAAAAAAAAGGAAGTAAAAGCCTTGTCTCAGTATAAGAGAGCTGGAAGGAACCTTAGAGATCTTCTAGTCCCACCTCCCCTGCTCAAGCCAGAGACCCTAACAGCTGTCCAATCTCTTCTTTAAAACCTCCCATGTTGGAGCACCCATAACTTCTGGAAGTGAGAAATTCCATTGGTTAGTTGTCCTCACAGGAAACTTCTCCTTATTTCTAGGTTGGTTCTTTCCTTGGTTAGTTTCCATCCATTGCTACATGTCCTGCCCTCAGATGCTTTGAAGAATAGTTGTTTGATGTGATGACCCAGGGTGGGATGCAAAAAAACACAGTCACAGAAAACAGGTGAAGCCCCTTTTATTCCTTTAGTTTGCTTCCAAGCTCCGAATATCTTTGATGGAAGACAAAAAAAACAAACAGTTACATGAAGAAGATAAAAAGCAACACAAACCAGGCAAGAAAAGGGCTGGAGAATGCCCACAGATAACACACACTCAGAGAGGAACTATAAACTAGAAGCATTTCCACGCTTTGTTTCCAGCGTTCCCCACTACGCAGGTCCAAACTCTTATTCAGTTGTCACAGCTGCAGCCCATGAAAAGGATCAAAGCCCTCTCCTCCAGAGTAGACCACGTCTCTCCCTTATCCTCTCCTCTGCATGGCCCAAGATGGAGAGGGGATGGGCCTGGGTCCTCCTCTGACTGCTCAGCCAGCCTCTGCCCTTCCCCAGCCTCCTCCACAACCTCTGGAGCCACACTTCCACTCCCGATGGGCTATTTCTCTCTCCCTCAGAGTCAGTCTCCACCAGGCGCATGACGTTTGATGTCTCTTCTACACAGAGTCTGGGACACACATCCATAAAAAGAAGAGATAACCACACCTCTGTAGACATAGGGAGACTGTGCTGAATATAGAACATAAAATGATAGGCTTGGAAGGGACTTTGGAGGTCTTGTAGTCCAACCCCTGCTCAGGTAAGAAACCCTACTGTGTGGCCTGCCAGTGGCCAGCAAAGCTGGCAGCAGATTCAGACAGTGAGGAGGTTGGGGAGGAATGTGGGACAGTCCTGGAGTCTGGGGAAGGCTCTGATGAGGGCTCTGCGTCGGAGGCAGAGATGGGGCCAGGGCCATCTGACAGTTATCAGCTGCCTTCGGAGTCGGAGATCAGTGGGGAAGAAGAACAGTTGGAGCTTGTTCCTGATGTGCGCATGTACAGAGCTGCCAGGAGAAGGGAACAGTTAAGGAACAAGGATTGACTCAGGAGTAAAGGCACAGGTGGACAGTGAATGGCCCCTCCCATGGGGAATAAAGAGGAGTGAAAGGGGAGTGGGGTTTGCAGGAGACTATTAGTTCATTTAATTAGTGTGAAGATTTCTTTGTGATTCTCAGAGACTCCTTGACAAGTATTTTCTTGTACAAAGTTGCGCTTGGAAGCTATCGGCCTGGCAAATCTCCAAGCCTGATAAGGTCTATTGGTTGTAAATCAGTCTTGAAAGACTGTTTGCCAGGACTTTGCTGGATGTGAATGAGAGGAATTCACATTAGCCTAAATAAAACAGGTTTTGTCAGGACAAGGAGTCTGTTTGGTGATTTTATGAAGCCTAAATCAGAAAACCTACAATTCCCAGAATCCCCCAAGTCACTAGTTTCAGTGCTCTTGTAACTTCGAACCATCATTAAATGAATGATTGTAAGTGGAGGACCTACCAGGTAAGATTTGGATTGCACCTTGATTCTTAAGTCTCTTATGAAGAAGCCTGATTTGTTTATTTTTATTTCTGGGGGATAGGAGGCGTAGTGTGCCAAATAATTTACAATAATGTTTACAGATTAGCAGGGCTGGAAGGTACCTTGTAGGTCATCTAGTCCAACCCCCTGCCCAAGCAGGAGACCCTACACCATTTCTGACAGATGGCAGTCGAATCTCTTCTTGAAAGTCTCAAGTGATGAAGCTCCCACAACTTCTGAAGGCAACTTCTGTTCCATGGGTTGATTTTTTTCACTGTCAGAAAGTTTCCCCTTATTTCCAGGTTCAATCCCTCCTTGTTCAGTTTTCATCCATTATTCCTTGCCTGGCTTTCAAAGGTGCTTTGGAAAATAACTTGACCCCTTCCTCCTCTCTGGGGCAACCCCTCAAATATTGGAAGACCTCCATCCTGTATCCCCTGGTCCTTCTCTTCACTGGACTAGCCAGGCCCAGTTCCTGAAACCATTCATCGTATGATTCAGTCTCCAGTCCCCTAATCATCCTGGTTGCTTTTCTCTGCACTCTTTCCAGAGTCTCAACAACTTTTTATAATGTGGTGACCAAAACTGGATGCAATATGTGTTTTATTTGAAATAAACAATGCTTCAGATAAGATACTGGAGGACCAGTTCATTCTTTCTCACCAGACCCGGCAATGCATCATGTTTCCTTATTAAAAAGGGACCGTTTTAAATGCACAACGATAATAATTAGAGACAGTTTGCGCAGTCAGGCCTTTAATAGCCTTGGGAAGAGGTCTTGCATTCAGGAAGATGATGGCCATCAATCTGGGGACATTAGCCTCCGTGCGAGAATGGTCATTTGTAATCACAAGGGATCAATCGACTTTGATTCTCCAATAATCTGATCTAAGCACTTCAAAGGCAGTAGAGTGAGACTAGAGGGCTAAAGCTGGATTTTTTTTTATTTTTTTTAATCAAGCTTTTCATTTCAAATCAAGATGTGAAAGTGTTCCCTTTCGACACAAAGAATTTTGCAAACAAGCATGGCCTGAAAAATAGATACAGGGCACTCTACGCATAAGAAATGTATTCCACCATGCATAAATCAGTGTTTTTCAATCATGACAACTGGGTGTGGACTTCCAGAATTCCCCAGCCAGCTATGCTGGGAGTTGAAGTCCACACTTCTTCAGGCTGTCATGGCAAGAAAGGGAAATGCCATGCCCCTGTTGGAATCTGATTCTGAGGGGGAGGCCAAGCAGCTGACAGTGAGTGGGAGTGTAGCTCCATTGGCTGTGGAAGAAACTGGGGAAGGGCAAAGTCCAGCTGGGCAGAGCAGAAGAGAGGGAGAGCAAGGGAGAGGTAATTCAGAGGAAGACCCGAGGTCCACCTCCTCTTCAACCTAGGGCACGCAGGGAGGAACGGAGAAGGGAGCATTGTGGGTTGCATGGCCTACAGGGGATGAAAGGGTCCTGATTCCCTTCACTAGCTGCAGCTGGCAATAGTGTTTAAAGAGGGAGTTTGCACACAGCAACTTGTTGGAGCAACTTGTGAGTTATCTGTTATTGTCAAGGCTTATCTGGGTTCCTGGCTTCTTCCCAACTGTGTGTGTTTTGTTGGCTTTTGAAGTCTACAATTCCTTATCCTGCCCTGTTCAGTTAATTGCTGCAGTGTGGTTTGTGTGGGTTTTTATTTACAGTTTATATGTACTTTGTTTTTGGACTGAATTTCCTCCATTTAAAGGCTGTTCCTGAGAGAGTTTTTTCTCCAGTCAAAGGTAACTGGACCTTGGGGGCAAAGTTGGTGGTGTTAAAGGAACTTTTCTTATGTGACTGTGTTAAGTGACTGTGCCTTTGTGCCACGCCCCGGGTCATCACAGAAAATCAGCTTACCAAAGTCCTTTGGGTGAACGAAAGCAACTTTTGAATTGGGCAAATGAAGGGAAAGATACTTAAAATAGCATGCCTGAAAGAAAAAAAATCTGCATTTTAGGCCTGCTATTTATAAAAAGAGTTTTAAATGCACAGGAAAAAGGAAGAACTGATGTCATCTCTGCCAGCTTACCATAGGCCAGCCCAGAAATATAGACAATCTCATCTCAAAAGGCATGTTCTGATTCATGTAGCAAGAACCAACTTTAATCATTATTAAGAACAAAGGAGGCAACTTCCAAACATGGCTTAATTTTCCGTGGACTGGAGACTAAAACATATGAAGAACGTTTACGGGAACTGGGTAGTTACGGGAACTAGTCTAGCAAAGAGAAGGACCAGGGGAGACAGGATAGCATTTTCCAATAGTTGAGGGGCTGCCACAGGGAGGAAGAGAAAATAAGGAAAACTTTTCTGACAGTGAGAACAATCAACCCATGGAACAGAAGTTGCCCTTGGAAGTTGTGGAAGCTTCATCACTGGAGGCTTTCGAGAAGAGATTGGACTGCCATCTAGTAGGAATGGTGTAGGGTCTCCCACTTGGGTGGGTGGGGGGGTTGGACTAGATGCCCTACAAAATCCCTTCCAACTCTGATTATCTGCTATCTGCCCTACGCTATTTTTTTTTCCTAAAGTCACGGACTAATTGGACGGTTGAATGCAGATTTTTTTCTCTTGCATTGGGCTGAGGCTTTGCTTGTCAAGAGCTTCGCAGCTGAATTTCCTTCTTACCTTAATTGGAGACTTTAGTTCAGATGTTTGCTCCCAAGCGAGGAGGAAAGCACGGTTCGCTTTTCATAGCTGTCGCTGCGCAATATGGCACGACAACAATTTCTAGCAAAGCACGGCTTCCCCATTTGAGACATTTAAGCTCGTTGGCCTTTGAGGAGAAAAGATCGGGAGCGTGAGAGAAGCGCAGCCAGAGGGTTAAAGAGCCTCGTGGCTTGAGTTCAGTGTCTGCTCGGAAGACGAATAATTATGATTTCCTATTATGACAGCCCCCTGCAACTAACATGCGATAAACCCAGAGCACCCCTGGAGGTTAGGAACAATGACAGGGTTTTGTATGATGTGAGTCATGTATCTGATCTGTGTTATTGTATCCTATGACTATTATTAAGTGTTGTACCTGATGATTCTTGACAAGTGTCTCTTTTCTTTTATGTCCACTGAGAGCATTTGCACCAAGATAAATTCCTTGTGTGTTCAATCACACTTGGCCACTGCAGAATTCTACTTTGTTCTATTCTGTTCTGTTCTATTCTATATTCCAATTCTATTCTATTCCTATTCTAGTTTATTCTATCCTATCCCTATCCCATATTCCTTTTCTGTTCTATTCCTGTTCTGTTCTATTCTATATTCCAATTCTATTCTATTCTATTCCTATTCTATTCTATATTCCAATTCTATCCTATCCTATCCCTATTCATATTCCTATTCTGTTCTATTCCTGTTCTATTCTATTCTATTCTATTCTATCCCTATCCCTTATTCCTATTTTGTTCTATTCCTGTTCTGTTCTGTTCTATGCTATTCCATTCCATTAAAAGAAAAAAGAAAAAAAAGAGGCAGGACTCAGGGGAGAACCAGATGCTAATTTTAAATCTAGTTTGCCAAACAGGTACTTACAATGACTGGCTGGCCCCTCTCTCTCCCTGCCCCTCTCAGGAGTCTCCACGCTGCCTGTTTTGGATGCCAGGTAAGGCAGGGCCCACGCGGAGGAAGGAAGCCTCTACAGCCTCGGGAGGCCGAAAAATGGGCCTTCCGGAAATACCGGAAGTGGCAAAATGGGCCCATTTTGGGGGCCTCCAAAGGCTGCAGAGGCTTCCCTCGAGACTCTGGGAGGGCGAAAAAGGCCTCAAACCAGCCAAAAATCAGCTGGGAGGTGCATGCATGTGCAGTGCAGGTAAGGGGGCCAGAGGGGCTGCGCACGGGAGGGAATGGGGCGCATTGCATTGTGGGTGCCAGCACGCGCTTTCAGCACACCACAACAAAAAGGTCCGCCATCACTGCAGTAGGAGTTGATTTCTTCCACTTCGTGGTCCCAGCATCTTCTCCCCATGTGAGGAAATTTATATCCACTTCCTGCACAGTTGCCAAGATTCAGCACGCCTGAATGTTGTGAAGCATTGTTGCCAAACAGCCTCGTGATTTATTTACTCTTTGCTGGACATATAACCGACATCTTTGGAGGATTTATTTCAAACTTTGTAAGGCAGCCAATGACAAAAAGAACATGATCTAGGAGAAAAGAGGCACCATTTGTTTTTTTATTCCAGCTGTAAAGAAAAGGTAGTTTCACCACAAGAATTCTTATTCAGGCTCTATGATGAAAGAGCAAGATAGATAATTCAGCACCTTGAATTATTTTTCAGTTGCTGAGTTGGTTAAAATACATTTTTAGCATTCTATCAAAAGTTATTTCTTTACACTATTACAGAGTTGGAAGGTAACTTAGAGGTCTTCTAGTCCAACCCCTATAGGAGATCCTGTAACATTTTAGACAAAAAGCTGTCCAATTTCTATTTACAGCACTCCAGTGTTGGAGCAGTCAGAACTTCTGGAGGCAAGCAGTTCCACTGGTTAATTGTTCTCACTATTAGGACATTTCTCCTTAGTTCTAAGTTGCTTCTCTCCTTGATGAGTTTCTAGTTCTTTGATGTGTCTTTGCTACAGAGTCCAGGATTCTCATCCATAGAGAAAAGAGATAACCCCAGTTCTATAGACCTCCAGTTTTGTGGAGGTACAGACATTGTCTTGAATAGAATAACAGAGCTGGAAGGGACCTTGGAGGTCTTCTAGTCCAACCCCCTGCCAAAGCAGGAAACTCTATACCATTTCAGACAAATGATTGTCCAATCTCTTCTCAAAAACCTCCAGTGTTGGAGCACTTACAGCTTTGGGAGGCAAGCTGTTCCACCGGTTAATTGTTCTCACTCTCGGGAATTTTCTCCCTAGTTCTAGAGAAGGTTGCTTCTCTCCTTGGGTAGTTTCCACCCATTGCTTCTTGTCCTGCCTTCTGGTGCTTTGGAGAATAGGTTGATCCCCTCTTCTTTGTGGCAGCCACTCAAATATTGGAATACTGTGGTCCTGTCTCCCCTAGTCCTTCTAAAGAGAGATGGTTGTCTCTCAGGTCTCTCACTATTGGTCTCTCTATCTCTGTCTGTCCCTCCGTCTCTGTCTCTTTCTTTCTGGGTCACTCTCTCACACTCTGGGTCTCTGTCTCTCTCCGTCTCCATCTCTGTCTCTGTCTGTCTCTCTCTCTCTCAGGGTCTCTGTCTCTCTCTGTCTCTTTTTCTCTATCTGAGTCTCCATCTCTGTCTCTCCCTGTGTGTGTCTCTGTGTCTCTGTCTCTCTCTCTCTCAGGGTCTCTGTCTCTCTCCATCTCTCTCTCTCTCTGAGTCTCTGTCTCCATCTCTCTCTCTCTCTCTCTCTCTGGGTCTCTGGGTCTCTGTTTCCATCGCTGTCTCTCTCTGAGTCCCCATCTCCATCTCTGTCTCTCTCTCTCACTCTGGGTCTCTGTCTCTCTCCATCTCCATCTCCGTCTCTCTGTCCCCCCTCCTCTTGGTCTCTGTCTCCATCTTTGTCTCTCTCTCTCTCTCTCTCTCTCTGGGTCTCTGTCTCTCTCTGTCTCCGTCTCCATCTGTGTCTCTCTGTCTCTGTCTCTCTCTCTGGGTCTCTGTCTCCATCTCTGTCTGTCTCTGTGTCTCTGTTTGTTTGTCTATCTGTCTGTCTCTCCCACCCCCTCTTCCTCCTGCCCCCTCCCCTTTCTCTCTCTCTCACACACAGATGTCTCTCTTCCAACCCCGGGGTGATTCCCAAACAAAATGCAATTACTTCCAGCCGGCGGGCTTTGCGCTCCGTTGGCACGGAAGGCGAGCGGTTGGGGGCAAGCGGGCGGACGAGCTCAGAACAAACGGCCCCGCCGTTAACTCGACGCAGCTCCCTGGGTTAGAGCAAATACAAGCCAAGATAATAACCTCCGATTAGGCAGCAGCCGAAAGGGGCTGGGCTAACCCCCCCCCCCCCGCCCCAGGGGAGGAT
>BHFT01001710.1:0-31631 GCA_004320025.1 Laticauda laticaudata
TGAACCAATCCCTATGCTGGCTTTTCTAGCCAATCACAATCGAGGATTTGGAGTAAACTATTTTATACAGAACAAAACTGTTGCATTTTTACACTTTTGAAAGGTAGTTTGAAATTCAAATGATGTAATTGAAATCAAATTCAATTCATTCAAAAGAAAATTTCAAATGAAATTAAATTATTATTCATTCAAATGAAAATAATTGCATATTGTGAGCAATACATACTGAAACATGCACCTTGGACAAATACAAAAAACAAAAATGCAAATACATTTACAAAAAATGCAAATAATGAAACTTTGACAAAGAAAATTGAACAAATCTGAGACATACATCCCTATCCAACCGCTAAAACCTCTGGAATATGTGTAGGTTTCTGATCTGTATATATTTTTTAAAAATTATAGAAATGCTTTGGACTTTATATGAGCAAAACTTCTATCTACTGTTAACACCACACCTCAGAGCAGCATAGAAGTGCTGCTATGAAACATTGTTCTCAGTTATTTTTAAAAAGTGTAGAAATATGATTTAACAAACACAGCATAAACTTTACATTTATGAAGAGCTATTTGAAATTTTAGGTTAAGCATAATTAACATAATTCATTTTTTAAAAATAACCCTAGGATGCCAGTTGTCCATGTAGGAACATCTATAGGAAAAGGCAGGGGGAAAAATGACTAATGCATCACTCATTTGAAACAATATGGGCATTGTCATAATCTTGATATTTTTACCTCCAAGTAAAACCATAAGAAAATAATGAAATGGATAGGCATGAGCATTTGTCATGTGCTATACATTTTCATTTATAATGACATAGATCTCAATATATCTAAATTCATGCATAAAAAAACCATTACATATTAATTAGGAAAGAAGAGATGGTTGTGGGATAGTTAGCTCTGAATACTGTACTTTACTGATAAATAATATTGACATGTACTTATCTTCCCTTTATATCACCATTAACAATAAAAAGGGGTGATTTAACTCACTGAACTTGCACTGCCAAAAAAAAATGTTGCTTCACATTAATGTGCATACATTTAATGCAAAAGATCTCTGAAGTATCAGAAATGGTCTTCCAATTGACAGGAGCAGCTTTCCATGTAAATACACACTGAAGTAAAATACAAGCAAAAATCAAAACAGTTCTCCATTTGGAATGAAGGAAATCATTCAGTTTCTTTACCATCAGTCAGTACCTATAGCCATGTGCCATGTAATATTGAAATTCATCGAGATTTTCTATCCTTATGTTTAAATTTCATCTTTTCATTTGCATTTGATTCCTTCCTGCCCTGCAAAACATGCTGAGATTTGGGATGGAAACATGTGCCTGCTGAGATTTAGAGTATAAATACTATTGAACCAGTGGACAAAAACAAGAATAATATTTGGCTACATATTACTTGTCTTCTGAGGCATTGATACAGGAGAGGAGGATAAAGGCAAAACAACTTCGACTGACTTCTACACAGAAGTTTGTACTTTGGAGTCAAGTGAGCATTTCTGAGGCAAAACAAAGCGTATTGATTGCCTCAAAGTTTTTTCTTGTTTCTTACATTTTGATACTTAAAAGATTTTGAAGAAACTTCTGTATGAGCACAGTGCTGGCTTTTGTGGTTCCTGGAGAATTCTAAGAACACAAATTGTTCAAACTGTGGAACTGGGTTTGTTAACCATGTGATATTGTGCACAATATATACTTAAGCAAATTAAAATATGGGTTGATGGCGCTTATTTATTTATCAAATTTAGAGATCTTACTTAGAGTGTGACTTATGCTGCGAGGGAGGCTGTTTTTGGATCTTATTATTCTCCAATACAAATTGCAACTTATCTAGAATGAATTAATCTGAACAAATTGTGAAATCGAGAATGTTTTCTCTTGCTATGAATGAGTACAGGTAACATTTAGAACAAGAATTTCAGTATCTCTTGCAAAAATCATGGAGTTAAAAAAATGGCCTTGAACGGCCAGATATAACAAATGAGAAAGGCTCTTTATTAGAAATCCACAATTCAACATGTATAAAAGTAAAATTGAAAGAGTAGGTTTTGCCCAATTAATATATATCTGCACTCAATATTCTGCAGTTTTATTTTAAAAAATGGTCATAGAATTCTGGGGGAAGCCCAGTCTCCATCTTATTTCAGTCCCAGAATTCATTTTCTGACATTTTTATTTAATATTGAAATTGTACAACACTCAGAGGCATTGCAGTAGATTGGTATTTGAAGGTATTTTGTTACTGATGCCTATGTTACATCATTTAGAATACTTCTCTTAAGGCTAGGTCCCACTGGCCGACGGACGCAAAACATATGCATGAAGGACACAGCGGACGAGCAAAATTTCGGGGGTGGCTCCATCCATTGTCATCCGCGCCAAAAAGTGGTGAAAATTTGCATAAACGAGAACGAAAAAACGTACGTGGGTAGAGGTGCCGATGTTAAACAGATGTTATCGAAGCCTAGTGGCATGAAAGCAGATTAGCATGGAAGTGGAGAACCTCTGGAAGGGAAATTCCGGAGAGAATTGTAAACGGATGCCCATAGCGGAAAGGGCGATGCATAGCAGATGAAGCGGATGCATTATGGATGCCTATAGAAGAACAAAGGATGCCTTTGCAGATGTATATTGATGCAACTTCACTGCGGCATGCCGGGAGTATGAATGCGAGTTAGTCTCCCGGATAAAAACGGTTGCAGCACGCATGCATCACATACAGGGAAGACGTGCTGCCAATACATTCTGCAGAACACCATGTCTCAGTCTAGGCCAAGAAGAGGAAGCCCGTGCCCACTCAGTTCAACCCCTGAAAGGTAAGGAAGCCCAACCAGCATCCCACCCCCTGGCACAACTCTGAACGCTGCTGCTGCTATCTTGTGACCAGCCCCAAGGCCCTCAAATGCCCTGCTGACTGAAGGGCCTCTGCTTCAATGCCCCTGAAGCCCTCTGCTCAAGGCCCTGCTGAAGCCCCCTGCCAGAGCGAGAAAGGAGCAAGGTAAGAGAAGGAGAGAGAAACAGACACTAATTCCGGGAATGCATGAGAGAGTTGAATGGAAGCTGAGGGAGAACGGGATAACCTCTGCGAGATAAGTGCCACAGGACGATCGTGACACCAAAAAAGCAGGCATGGAGAGAGCTTGGTACATGCAGAAGTACTCCTTGGATGGTGGCAAGCACTATGCCACACCTGTATGGCAAGCTACACCATCAAGAAATCCGGGCACACTGCTGTCAAGCTCACTTGACCAGGAAATGTACTCATGGCCAAGTGCATTTCCTAGAGGTGAGATCGCCACGAGGACAGCCCCTCTGAGACCCTCTCCCTCAGAACAGCCCACAGAAGCCAGTCTCTTCCAGCCAGGAGCCAGCTACCCTTCTAGGCAGTTGTCTTTAGAGGCCCCACACAGAACCCCGACCAGCCACTCCCAATGCCGGCAGATCTTGGAGATCCCATGCGAGGATGACTCCACGCCGTACAATGAGAAGAAGCAGCAGCCACCAGAGGCCAACCCACCCCGCACCCCCAGCTCCAGCAGGATACACAGAGAGCAGATTGAGGCCAGGACCACAGTTGGCTGTTGGAATCAGGATCAGCAATGAAAACCAGCACAGAACTTTCTCTCTTCAGCTGGTCCACTGAAACATACCATCCTTGGATCCGGAAGCTCTTTCATCACCTACTTGATCCAACCCTCAGGGACTCCGATGGCACACTACTAGGTGATGAAGCAGAAGATCACAGCACTTCTGCACAACCCTCAATAGGCCCACTGAAGCTGCTCCTACCCAGTCCAGTCTCTCCTCCACCCCATGCGAATGTCACACCCTTCCACAGCTTCAAAACAAGCCCACCCACCGACCAAGCTACGAACTGTCAGGACTTCCCACAGACAAAGCATGAATTTCCCAGTCCCAGGCCCCAGTTTCAATCTTACGCCACTAAGCCAGTTCCTCTACCCAACTGCAGACCAGACAGCCCTCACTCCCTCTCCAATCCTTCCTTCCACCCCACAGCCAAGCCCTCAACAGACAATTCTGTCTATCATTATTGGGCCTGAACATCTCAAGTCCTTTGATGAATGCTCCAACCTCATGGAACTAGTCACTCTTGTATAGCTTCCTGAACACACCACTTATCCTGTTGACCCCGGGGCCAAGCACCCCAAATGCCCTCAGACCAACACCAAGCCACCCACCTCCACTAGTCTCTGCCCGCTTAACAGCTCCAGACCACTGACACTGACTCAGATCTGACTGAGAACATAGTGTCATGAACTGAGTGTTACTTGTTAAGTTTATCTTGCATAGACACTTAATACAGTTTTGCTTGCGTTCAATTTGCTTACTAATAAAGTCATAAAGTTTACCTAAAAATTAATAAAGGTTTCTTTGCTTAGACACTTAGTTTACTTTGGTTCATTGTGTTTACTTAATGTATGTTATAAACTTTGAAAAAATGGTTAAGCCTAGTCATGCTTGGGTAGATAAGGAAGTTTGGATTAGATGAAACCTCCGTTTAAGCTAGTGGGACTATGTCCACCATCCCAGCGATCCAGATATTGTCTCCCCCTTTATAGGAAAATATCGGTGTCCGCTAGTTGTCCTCTACATACTCTAGATATACTGCAGGCATCCTAAATATACGAACTTACATCCCAATACCAAACATTTTGCCCGTTTTGAATACTTATATACACAGGATAGCTTACACCTTTCTATTCCTCTACTAACGCTGTTAGAATCCGTTACTTTTTTCCTCCCTCTTTCTGTTTCAGCTGCAGCGGGATGTGAGTGATGGATCCAAGAGGATCAGAGAGAACAGTGATGTTTAACAGATGATAACGGACTATGAAGGAATACATTTGCCCTATATATCGCATATGTACATTCGTACGGCGAAATTTCATCCTCACAAAGTTTTGTGGCAGCTTCAAAACTTCTTGTGTGGATAAATCGCCAGGACGTATGCTCAACGATAAAACGTATAAACACGTAGTAGTGAGAGCACAACGCTTATGCATAGCGTTTTCAACGATGGGCAAGCCTTTCTTTTACGTTTTCATTTCCTCTTTGCATCCATAATGCAAGCGATCAGCCTTTTGCTGTAAGTTCCTCTTTGACTTTAAAACTTTGTTGTGAGCAAAACAAAAAGCCCAACCCAGTTCATGTAAATAGTAGGGTAACCCTTAAATAATGAAGATAAAACCATGACTGTATGAACATTGCCTATGTACCCATTTTTTTTAGTCTTTTTGTCTCTTGGTTACTGCCTAGATTGGGGGTGTCAAACTGGATTTCTTCAAGGGCCAGATCAGCATGTACTTTTCTGCAGCCACTTGGGAAGGGGGAGATGGGATGGATGCCTCCTGCAGCATTCTGCTGGCCAAAACAGTGTATGATGGCACCCTGTGCCCCATTTTGGCCGGCAGAGTACTGCAAGAGGCTGTCCAGGCTGCAAACAGGGCATGGGAAGGCCATGCGCAGTCCCCCTGCACTTTGTTTTGGCCAGAAGAATGCTGCAGGAGGCTATCCAAGCCGAAAATGGGGCCAGGTGCGACTCCCGTGTCCTGTTTTGGCTGCCAGAGTAATTTGCTATATCTGGGCTGGTCCCACAGGCTAGATTTAAGCACCCCATGGGCTGCATCCAGCCCATGAGCCTTGACACCCTTGGCCTAGACAATCTCTGCAGTTTTGTTGGCAAGATTTTGGGAGGGTTTTGCCACTACCTCTCTTCTAGGGCTAAGAAAGACTAACTGACCCAAGGACACTCAACTGTGAGGCCCTCCCAAGCTCAGCTTTTGCTGGCTCCTGCTGTATACGTTAACTAGAGTTATAGTACCTTTCTACATATTCTGTACCAAGTCAGTTGAAATCAGAGTAAAAAAAATGTTCATATGTAATCACATTCAATTCCCAGGCAACTGAAATAACAGAAGAATAAACAGAACAGGAGGAACTCTTAATTATCAATATATTTGTACAGTGGCAATCTACTGCCACTGTAGTAGATATCTATATAAATATCTTATTACCTTTATTGTCAGAGTACATGTGTACAATGAGATTGGCAACAAAATACTGGAGTTGGGTAGCAGAAAACAAACAAAACTCGTAATAGTATCTCCATGGAGTGTTTAATTATAATTTGAGTCATAAATTCAGAAAGATCACTATATTTGGGAACCTAAAGAATAGTTTGTTTACAGCTCCAATAAAGGAAGCTATAATAATTGCAAAATGTGTATCAGTTGAGAAAGTTTTACAGGAAAGGCAGAAGAATATGAAGGATTTCTCTGTAAGGAACAAATAAGTTAAAAATTAAGAAAACAGAATTGACTATGAAGAGAGCTTTTTGTAACATATGAGTATTTACATGTGGGTTTTCCTGTTATGAACATTAGCAATTCCCATTATAAAATCCACAACAGTTCTCTGACTGTCTAAATCACATGCAGTAGCAAAACATGGTAAAACTTGTATTACTACTAAACTGATATTAGCACAACACAAATATGACTTTCTATAGTCTTTATTCTTACCCAGGCATATCGAAATCAAGGCTTATGGACCACACGAGGTTCATGGACAGCTAGGAGTGAAGCCCCACAAGATCATAAACTTTTAACATTATTATGTGATTTATATGCATTAGCCATGTTATATATTTTATATGCAGCCCAAGACAATTACTTTTTATTCACTGCGATCTAGGCAAGCCAAAAGGTTGGACATCCTTGTTCTTACCAATTTGAAGTGCACATGACAACCACCAATCAGCTACTTGAAGAATTCCCTTTTCAGCACACAGCTGGCAGCGCTGTAAGCAGATGGTTTATAGCAAAGCATACTTCCATTCTTTTTTTTCTCCTTCATTTCCATTTTTCTTTTTCTGCCCTTTTACTCAGTCTGATACTTGAACCAGAATGCTTATAGCCAGAGATTCAAGGGCATAGCTCTGATAAGATACTTATGTTGCTGGTATACCTTAGATACCAATTATGCTCTCCTGTCTTAATGTTCCCCTGGACTGAGAGCCATTTGTATCTCAGTGGTGGTAATGGTTGGCATCTCTGTTATTCTGTCATTTATTGTAATGGACTAATCTAGTCTCAGGCACTTTGCTTTTGAACATGCCAGATCTTGTTAGGGGGGCTATGTGCAACCCAGAAGTAGTTTTACAAACGATGCTGGGAAAAGCTGTAGTCCCGTAGCGTGCCATTTCCCGATGTTAAAAATGGATTTTTTAACATTAAAATCAGGTGGATCAGGTAAATTTATGGACGTCAAAGGGGCTATATCAGTTATTCTGCCTTAATATGTTCTGTACATATAATGTATATTCTGTTTTAATTTTTCAGACTCGGGTTATGAATTATGATGGCTTTGAAGGCTTTTAAAGTATAAAGGAAAGCAGTATTAAATACAAGAGTAAGCAGAGTTGACCTCTAGGTAAGTTTCCCTTCCATTAACTCTCCTACCTTCTGCAGTTGCTGGCAATCTTTCTCATGTCTTTCTTTCAGTGCTATAATTTTTACCATGGCAATGTCCCAAGTAAGCAGGCTCAACATTACTTTATCCAAGCACCCCAGGCATTCAGCCCTCATCTCTTTTTTTTTTTGTCTCTCACTTCAACCATCAGCGCAATCAACTAAGTAGAAGTTGAGTTTCTGGAGCTAGAATGTCATCAGCATATGGAAGTTAATCTCACCAGTGTAATAGGTAAAGGTATAGGTTCACTTCGCACATATGTGCTAGTCATTTCCAGCTCTAGGGGGAGGTGTTCCTGTTACAAAGCAGAAGAATCAGCACTGTCGAAGATGTCTCTGTGGTCATGTGGCCTGCATGACCAGTGTAATACAGAGGACCAATATACTCGTTAAGACTTCAGACTTAGACATGATGGGTAACTTTGAACCAAACATAAGACTTTTTTTGAATGAATAAAATAATAAAAGAACTGCCTGAATTTATTTATGTATTTGTTTGTTATTAATTAATTAAATTTATATGCCACCCATCTCCCTGTTGAAGTGACTTTGGCTGGCTTATTTCTATATGTTGCCTGCAGCTATGTGAGGAAGGACATAGTGTAAATCAATCAAAATGATTTAGGCTATAGATAAGCCACATTATTTCATAGTTTTGGAAGTGGTGGTGAGTGGTTTGGTTTCTGAGTCCAGAATGAATTCAGCTAAAGAGAGGTAGTTACAAACCTCTAGACATCTTTCTGTATTTTAAAAGGTCTAAGCTCAAAGGATCTGGATTTACACCCATATATCAATTGCAGTCTCTCTTAAGTTTAAAACCAAATCCACATTCAGAAAAAATATGAGTGTTTTAATGATTATTTCTCATTATAGAGTCAATCTGGTAGCAAAAACTGGTGTAATCCTGTTATTTGTTTGGATCACCATTTTATTATCATTATATTTTTGTATTGTGATTTTGTAGTCTTTCTCTTAAGTTATATTGAATTTAATGTAAGCCACCTTGAATCACTTTGACAGCCATACAACTATTTCAAATAAATAAATAGGAACCCTCTCACTAAATAGCAAAGTGATAAGTGAAGCATCCAAATGTTTTTTCTTAACATACCACCAGCCCAACTTTTTTAAAATCAAATATACAAATTCAATTTTTAGTTAGTTTTCTTTTCTGATTTTGCGTCAGTCTGAATACAGCCAAGAAACAAAATATACTATTTTAACTATAAGGAGTTTTACTTATTCCATGTGGGCAGCTGCAGATACAGGGCAGATAAGTCTATCCTAAGCATGTTTATTTTATTACAGACTTTTAAACAATTTTCTCCCAAGATTTTTGAACAAGATTAGAGTTTCATACAGCAACCAATATCCTTACTGCAGAAAGTTAAAAAGAAAAGTCAGCATTTATTCAAGTGCACTATAAGATCTTTACTCATTATACAATACTTAAGACTATTTCAAAACTGAGGAAATCCAGTATTACAATTGATGAGGATGCATCAGACAACTGAAATCATTCTGTAGGGGGCAGTTCAGTCCTATATGAGAAGCAAACATTCTTTTAGAACTTCAGTTTGATCTGAACCTAAGCTCAAACAACAGAAGATGCTTCTGTATAAACTACTAGCCGATACCAAATGCCTAAAAACTAAAAATGACCCACTATAGTATAATTTATTTAGAACTGTCACAGAAATGTATTTCTATGCAAACAACGTAAAATTGACTGAGAAGCAGAATTGGGATTAAAGATACCATCTCTTATTACCTTTTGGCATTCTCTAACTTTACAACCAATCAGAACTTTTCTCACTATCCACTACTAGACTCCTGACTCAAATTTTCTCAAGCATTATAATAGCCACATGCTATGAACAGTGTTTTATTTTTAAAACTATGCCAGCAAATCACATCCTCCCCCCCAATATCATGCAGCAAAGAGTGGGAGGAGAATGGGAAGAAATAAGAAAATCTCTTCCTAGTAAATATAATTCAAAAGATACATTTTTGAGACAAAAGCAGTGTTAAATGTGAGCAAAAGCCACCAGCTCTAGAAATGTTTGACACAGGCATTTTCAGGAAGATTTCAGTCTTGGCTTCAAAGCTGGTTTAGGAAGAACAAACTATCCACATATTCAACTTCCTGGCAGTCCAGGCTGTTTAGGACCACTTTTAGGAGCTTCCCTGATCCTGGAGAAGGATGGTGCTTGTAACCCTGCACGGTTTCAGAAAGTTTAACAGAGTATTGGCAAAACTGGGTTTAATAAAAAGAAAAAAAAGCACTGCACAATAAAATGGGAGGTGATGAGAAGTTCCCCCATCCTTTCCAGAGCCAAGCTATTGCTAGAGACGTTAACATTAAAAAACAGCAACAACAACAACAACAATGGACCCAAACTGATTAGAACAGCATCTATGCACTACAATCAGCCCTCCGTGTTTAAAAATCCAGGGAATGTAAAGATCCAAACCGGACTTCTTAAACGGACGGGACACTGTTCGTGGCTTAAGCTCTTAAAAATACCCGGGACATTCTCCAAGTCACATCTAAAAGCTTGATTCCTTATCCCAGCCGCGCTTGCATTTATTCAGGGAGAAAACAGCACTTGCCCGAAGACTTTTCCTCCCCATTAGCGAAAGCTCTGCTGCTGAAACCGATTTGCTCTCTCCCCCAACCCCCTTTTTTTTTTTTTTCCANTTTTTTTTTTTTTTCCAAGTAGGCTTCCCGACCCCTCAATCCGCCTGCCTGAACCTGGCACCCCAGGACCATGTCAGTCCCTCCTCAGACTATTGGAAGTGGGCGGCAGGCTTTCCCGTTAAAGCGGCTAGAAAATCTCTTTGTTCGCCTTGCAGAAGCCGGGCGGGGGCGGAGGGGAGAAGGAGAAGGGACGCAAAGGCAGCTTGACTCACCGGAGATCTCCGCCTGGGGAACCACGTTGGGGCTGAATCCTTTCGCTCCATAGAGTTGCCGGAGCTCAGAGCAGCTCCTCGCTTTGTTGCCACCTTCAGTCCTGGCCGAACAGGTCGCGGCGACCCACAGTAGCCAAAATCCCTCCGGGAAGAAACGCATCCTGCCGTCTGCCCCAATCCCTCCTCGTCTGAAAAGAACCTGCAGACGCCGCTGAGGGAGGGGTAAAAAAAAAGAAGAAGAAGAAGAAGAAGAGGAGCAGCGTCCCGCCGGTCTCCGCGTGCCGCTCGGTACTCTCTTTTCAAGAGCTCTTGCTGGTGGCGGGGAGGTGATCGCTCAACCCCTCCTTCCGCTGGGCATCCGTCCCTACGGATGCCTTCCTTTTTCTCCCCCGCTGGCAACAAGCAAGCCCTTTCAGGGGGGAGGCGGCGAACAATACAGTCGCAGCGCGCAGCGCACAAGGTGGCCAAGTCAGAGGCGGGGGTCAGGCCACTTCCAGACAGGGAAGAGGCGGCCAAGGGGCGCGCTTTTCCAAAGCAAAGAGGTGAAAGGTTGGGAAGAGGCTGAACTTCGATAGAAAAGCTCAACGGCCACTCTCAGCAAAGCAGATCCCGGCGAAGGAAATTCGCATGCCGGCTCCAGAGATCGTCTCCCCCCCCCGCCCCCCAAAAAAAACAAACAGAGAAAGGAGGTTGCACAGGGAGAAGAAAAAAAGGGGGGGGCGGAAACCAAACCCAAACGGAGCTTTTTGTATGCAGTGTGTGATGATGGTTATTTTTTTTAGGGGGGGGGAAAAATCCTTTCTTTTTCTTATTTTTTTTTTTTAAAAGGCACACTTAAAAAGGAGANTAGGGGGGGGGAAAAATCCTTTCTTTTTCTTATTTTTTTTTTTTAAAAGGCACACTTAAAAAGGAGATGTTGCATCTTTCAAATCTTGACCAGAGTATGGAGAAACCAAAGATGGGGCAATGGTTATCAGTCGGGGAGGGAAGTTTGAGCGCGGAAAACGACGAAGGAGAAGAAGCGGCACGAGGCGCTCTTCTCCCCAACCGGGCGAAGCGCAGCTCTCCCAGGCAGGAGTGAGTCGCGCGCTGGCGCGCTCACGCCTCGATGACTCCGCTGCGCCCGCCGACTCCCGCCGGCAGCGGCACGAAACGGCAGCAACCAGCAGCAGCAGCAGCACCACCACCACCACCACCTGCAAACGCAGCCAGAACCAGAAAGAGGCGGTTCCACAACAAGGCAAGGCTTCCCCGCCGGACGTGACATCACACCTAAAGACGGCCAATCCAAAAAGAGCGTGACTTTTTTGCCCAGCGATCCCGCCGAAGCCCCACCCACTTCAACTGCACACGCAGATGTGGGATGCTTCCCCTCCAGCCCCCCCCCCCCCCCCCCCCNCACACACAAGCCGCTGGTGGTGATCCCGGTTCCTGGTTGGGATCGCCCTACAAAACCTGAACTGAACCGAATTGAGAAGTGACGGCTTTAGCAGCAACCCAGAGCACGGTTGCGTTAAAAGCAGGGCAGCACGGAGAGAGGGAAGGAAGGAAGCGCATTTTGGGCACCTCGCTTTCCAGACTTTTACATGTACACACCCTACGCACGTTATTGCTGAACAAATTAAGAGATTGGTTAGCATGCAGAAACGGAGAGGAGGCAGCCTTTGGACACAATCCAAAGAACCGGTTCCGGAGAGAGCCACCAGAGAAAATAACCCGAACCCGACGGAGGCGACCTTGTCTTCCTCTGATCTGGACTATAATCCCCCACAGTCCCTTTTGCCATGGACAATTGTGTGGAGCAACTGACAAGATGTCAAGGTCCAACAATCTCCGAAAAAGACGCCTGATTGCCCGCGTAGAAATTGATTAGCTGGCCTCCGCGTGAGCCGCAGCTGAACCTTACTCAGCGGGCTTAAATTGCTCGGTGCTCGTGTGAAACGATACCCTGCTTGGAATCCCGCCCGTTTGCTCGCCGGGTCGCTGCAGCCGAAAGTCTTTGATCTGCGTTCGTTCGCCTCGCGCAGATTAAGGCGGGCGAACCTTTGGCGGTCCGTAGGACAAGCGAAGAGGAGAAAAGCGGCGAGGCACTTGCGTTATTGTTTTCGACCTCGCCTCTCTAAGTGCGGGTGGGGGAGCCCACTCGAGAGCCCCCTCCGATTTCCTTCAGAGCTGCTAAAATGATTAGCATTGACCGAACATACCGCACTTACCAGGCCTGGTTTCCAGAAAGGAAATACAACAGTATTTATCAGAAAAATCTCTCTTCAACAAGGGACGAACACTGGAGGTGTGGAGAAGGGGGGGTTAAGGGAGAGAAAAGCATCCCTCCTTCCTTTTCCTAGATAATTGTTCCACAAAGGCCCAAAGTGCCAATAGGTGCCACACTCAAGTATGAAGTAATTGCTCTTGCTGGATATTAACCGTGGACGACAAGAGCAGCCTGTGTCTTGCTGGGTACCCAGTTTGTATAAAACAAAAGCTAGTGTCAGTGACTACAGAATGGCGGGTGGGGGAGGGTTGTTTGTCCCAAAAGGCTATCAGCAACTGTTAAGGGAACTGCTTGACCTTTCTGTGGGTAGTTCGAAAATTCAAAATGAAATTATTCACTAAAAGATAATCCTGGGTTGTTATTGAATATTATTATTATTATCAAGTTATTATTGAAACACAAGGCGGGACACCTTGTCAAGATATTCGACAAAAGCCTTTGAGCATAGTGGGGCTTTCTTCAATGAGGAAAAGTTCCCAACCTCAAGAGAAATTTCTCTGGGCCAGGAGTCATATTCCTCTGTGAAAAGAATCAGTCGAACAGGTTTTCCATCCCTCCAGGAAGAAAAAGAAAGAAAGAAAGAAAGAAAGAAAGAAAGAAAGAAAGAGAAAGAAAGAAAGAAAGAAAGAAAGAAAGAAAGAAACTCACTGTTTCTAGAGGGAAATGCTGAACAATTGGTTTTTGTCTGGCTTTCCAGTGCTGGGATCATTCTGATGAGGAGGCTTTTATTTTGACCAGGCTGTATCACTTTGAGGGCTGAATGCAGCACTTGACCCTTGGCATGCCTGAGATTCAAATGGATGGGACCATGATAAAAACTAAATTTTGATATAATTTAAATTGGTTAAATACTGTTAGATTATTACTGTGCATTTATTAGTTCTCTATTTCTATCATAGTAAAATTGTGGTAAGGTGGCAACTCTGAAAGGCACTGAGGCCTCAACTCGTGCCTTATGGTCTTCATTCTTGATTAGACTAGAACCGCATTTGAGAATCCTGAAATAAACTTTTCTTTATTCAGTGTCTTTTGATTACTATGCTGGTTGGGAATTAGGAAAGTTACAGTCCCAAATGCTGGAAATATCAGGTTGAAGAAGGCTGCCTAAAATAAGCTATTTGACAACCCATTTTTTTCCTATACCATTATTGCATTCTGAATGATTAGAAACATATTCTTGCTAAATTCTGGAAACATATACATTTCACATTAAAATATGTCATTGACATGATTCATTAATTCCTTTCTTTGTTTTGTGGATTTATAGCCACCTTTCTACTAATGTTCAAAGCAGTTCCTTCATTATATTCTTTTTTCACACTGTAAAGGGTGTGAAATCTTTTGAGAGCTAATTCTTGGAACATCAATGCATTGAACAAAAGATTTGGACAACCAGCACTGAAAAAGAAATAACTCCTAATTTGCAGATCAGAATAGCCTGCAGTCATCTTCAAAAAAAAAATGTTTCTGAAGAAGAAACCGAAAGTAGGAAAAGACTGAAACAACATGAGGCAAGTGGTATATGAACAGAAAACAACAAAGGAAAATAAAGCCAGTGATAGAAAATGAAAATTCTTCCAGCATAAAGACGCTGCCTCGAAGAAATATGGATGGCAAACAAACAAAAAAACTAACTAAATAAATTAACTAACTAAATGCCACTGTTTGTCAGTCACTAAGAGAAAGTTCTGTCTTCAGAACAGCTGTTTCAAGTATTAGAATGTTCAAGGGAGGTACAGAATGTTCTTGGTACAAAATAAGAATGTGGAGAAAAAGAGAAGGGCACAAGAAATGTATCTTTTCTGCAATTTTCTATCCAACCTGAAGAACTTTGAATGGAAGAACAAAAGATATAGAAATATATCAACAGAAAATCCTGCATCTGAACATGATATTTCCCAGTTCCTAATTTGTTTGAAAGTCAGAATACCCATCTTAATGTACTGAAAATGAAACTAAATTTTACAGAATTTTCATCTAAAGGAAGTTGTATCATCATCAAGATCATTCTTATCAATTCAGAGCTCTACTTTTGCACAAAGCACAGTAATGATAACTGATGGAGATTATAATTTGCATCAACCAAGTTGTAGAATCATGTCTTTTGTGCTTATTTATTTTGTCTTAATTACTTACATTTTTACTAAAATTGATGGAAATTGCTTCCAAACAATTCTGATTCAGATGGCAATCAACATGACTGACATCAGAAATGTCTAGTGAGATATGGGAAAGATTAAAATTATTCTACCCATAACGTCCTGTCACTGAATATTAGGAAATGAAAAAAGCTTTGCTAAAAGCTCAGTTTATATTTTTTTAATCAGACTACAAACAAAATAAATGTTGCAAGCAAGTTTGTTTATGCAAAGCCTTCCTATTTTTTATTTTTTTAATTCTCAAATAGATTTAGCTGTATCCTGACTACAATACTCTAATATATCACAGAAGTAAAATAACAATAAAATATATTCACATCATCAAATATTTTTGGTATTTCCAGTATAAAATATGAATAAGTGAAATGTTTATTTTAAAAAAAATGTCCTGCCTAATTGGCATGGCTACCTTCAGCTTCCTTCAGCTTTTTTTGTTTATCAAAAATGCCATGGTTCAAATGTTTCAAGAACATTTATACCAAAGTTCACTCAGCCAAAAGGTTTCATTTCTTCTAATGAAGATGAGTAATTCTTACCATTATTTGTGTGTTCTGAACTTCTGGCTGATAAGAGAATTTTAGGGTATTTTAAAATTAGTTATTTGTATTTTACATGATTCAACTGAAAGAAAATTCTTGAAATAAGCACAGTGCAAAGACTCAGCACAAAAGGATTGTCTTTATTCATGAACCAAAACCCAGTGTGTTGTAAGGCACAGTTGACTCTTAAGTAAAGACTCTAATAACCTAGAAGCTCATATTCAATTGGCTACAAAAGCTGAAGAATTCATAATAGGATATGCTTTTGTGAGATCAATTAAAAATGTTATCAAAATAATTAATTTTCGAAAACTCTTCACCAAGGTTTGAGGTGTAATATAAAGCTTGCAATACATAAATACCATAATAATAGTTAGTCTTAGCATGCAAGAGTTCATTTAGTGACCTTTCAAAATTACATTAGCACTGAAAAAGTGACCTCTGACCATTTTTTCACACTTTATGATTGTTGCAGAATCCCCACAATCATGATCTAAAATTCAGATGTTTGGCAACTGACTCATATTTATGACGGTTGCAGTGTCCCGAGATCATGTGGTCCTCTTTTGCGACCTTCTGAGAAGCAAAGTCAATGGGGAAGTCATATTCACCTCACAACCTTAATAACTTGTAACATGGGGCAAAATTTACTTAACAACTGTTCACTTAGTAACAGAAATGTTGGGCTTAATTAAGCTAAGGGCTACCTGTCATTGAATAGGATATAAGGCATGCGATAGATAAATAAAATAAATATTAAATGCAAGGGACAACAAGCCAGAGGAGATTTTAAAAAGGCTCACTCAGATTGTTGCACCTGAAGTTTGCAATTTATCACAATAATCCTATGTAACTGTTCAATGCATGAATGCATGAGGGAGCATTTCCAGGTAGAGCCCAGGTGTGTGTATAAAGCTCCACCTTAATATGTATGCAGTGATCCTAGCATTTACATTTGATTAAGTACTGCTTTGAAAATGTCAACGTAGCATGTGTTAAGGGAAAGTGGTTTGTGTTTTCCTTAATATCTCTGTGCATATTTAGCGAATTAGCACTGTACACATGGAAATACTGAGGGGACACTGGCATGATCCTCCATCTATCTATACCCTTGCCTCTCGTATTCTCAGTCTAAATATCTAAACAGGACTTATTATGAGTTGGAATATAGTTTTGAAGATATAAGTCGATTAAGGTCTTAGGATGCAGTGTATTAGTACATCTTCCAAAGTAATAATGAAATGCATGACAACTGAATAACAGTATCATCAGGGTGTTAAACAAAATTGGAGAAGGGACATTTTTGCTTTCATTGTTCTGGTTTTCTTACAAATGATATAATTTTTGTCTATTTCTTGTTTCTTTCTCTCTTTTTTTTGTCTATTTTCTTGCCCTTCATTCAAGTTATAGTATAAATGGTTTCTGTGGATATTCATGTCTAAGTAATAAAATTAATAACAAATTATGAGAGAAGATTATTAAGAATATATATTGGATAGTCTTATCAAATCTTTAAAGGGACAATTTTTTGAAACCAAATATTAGAAATCTGAAAAAGACAGCCATGATTAACACTGTAGGAGTTTTTTCAAAGCAGTATCTAATTTACAAGGTATAAAAGCTAATCATAAGTGTAAATGCTTACAAAAGCCAGAGGTAAATTTTACCACAGTTCTAAATACCTTAGTTAAAGGAAAATCCTGCTGAGATCAGTGGGATGTTCAAATAATATAGTTATGACTACTTGATAAATGTTAGTATTCTCAGTGGGATGTAGAGGTAGGGAATAAAACATCTCTAAATGTTCATAATTTTCTTGTAATTCAAAAAATGTCCTGAGCCTTTGAAGCACAGTGGAACTACCAGAGCATGGGAAAAGAGCTGATATGGTTCCAATCTTTTAAAAGGGAAAAAAAGTGGATTCAGGAAACTACAGACTCGTCACTTTGACATCAATATCTGGGAAAATCCTGAAACAGGTAATCAAGTATGGATTTGTGAGTCTCTGGAAACGAACAAGGCAATTAATAGAAGCCAGCATGGGTTTGTTAAGAACATATCATGCCAAACAAATCTTCAGTAAATTAGTGGACCAATGAAATGCAATGGATATACTATATTTAGACTTCAGTACATCATTTGAGAAAGTACACCACATCCAATTTCCTGGTAAGAAAAATATGGGATAAACAGTGCCATAACAAATTGATCTGACAAAACTTCACTCAGTGTGTCCCCAATGGAACTACTTCTACTTGGAGGGAAGCATACAGTATGGTATCTCAAAAGTTCTGTTTTGGGCTCAATGCTCCTTAACATCTTCTTAAATGACTAGATGAGAAGACTGAAGGAATTCCCATCAAATTTGTGGATGACTCAAAGCTGATAGAAATTGCTAACACTTCGGAAGAGAAACTCAAGTTTCAGAAGGATCTTGACAGACTTAAGCTCTGGGTCCTGTCCAACAAGATATTCAATGGTGAGATAATGGTCCTATACTTACACAGGGGAAAAAAAACACAGGCACAAATACAGGATGGGCAATATCTGGCTCAACTGTAGTGCCCATTAGAGAGAACTTGATGTCCATGAGACCACCACTGATGTTTGAGACAGCAGTATGCTGCAATTGCTAAAAATATAAATACAGTTCTAGGCTGCATCAACAGAGGGATCAACCCATATCATGGGAAGTGATAATACTGCTCTGTATAGCATTGGTGAGGCCCACATTTGGAATTCTGCAAGCAGTTCTAGTCCCACAATATAAAAAGATGCTGAGGCCCTAAAAAGAGCGAAGAGAAGAGCAACAAAAATGATAAGTGATCTGGAGGCTAAATCCTGTGAAGAATGGATAAAGGAGGTAGATATATTTAACTTTGCAAAGAAAAGTTTGAAGTGTGACATGATAGCAGTCTTCCAATATTTGAAGAACAGAGAATATTGATTTAGTCTCTACAGCACAAAACAAAAAGTAATGGATAGAAGATCATAAGAGGAAGATTCAACCTGGAAACAAGGAATTTACCAACAGTAAGAACAATTAAGCAATGAAAAAGCTTGCCTCCCAAAGTAGTGGATGCTCCATCACTGGCGGTTTTCAAGAAAAGTTTGAACAGCCTCTGTGAAGGTATGGGGTGTCTTGTCTTGGGCAGGGCATTGGACTAGAAGATCTCCAGGGTTCCTCCTTGGAGCCCTATGATTTTATGATTCTAAATTAGTCTACAAGAAGGCTAAAATTACTTTTATTAAGAATGCCTATAAGAACAAAATATTGCAAGTTCAATTGTGTTGTACCTGAGGCTCCTTCATATATTTCAGTGAATTAGTGACATGTCTCAGTGGTTTAAGAATGGTGTCTGGACATTAAAAATGCTTTACCTCCTTTTCCCAAGATAACACAACCTGCATATATCTGTCCAGATCATCTTCCTTGCTCTCTATAAGACATCTGGCCATTTTTCTTCTGTTGCAACACTATATTTTATGTTTCCATTAAAGTATAAGAATTTTTAAAATGTTCTTTAACACATGTAAATTGGCATAAATACACTTGGCTCAAATAAATATATTTTACTTCTTTTTAATGACCATGAGTTTTGTGGATAAATGGGTGACATCAAAAAATGAAGGAGAAATGCCCTATTACTTCTTATCTTTTTCCACTAATAGCCATTTTCCACTAATAGCCAATTGAACTTATTCTGTTTCTTGGCCACAAATTTTCTTTCAGAATTCAGTCACCTATTGGCAGGCGGAGAGAGGTATCTAAAGAAGTCTTCACAATTTCTTAAGGGCTGAACTTGCTTTTAGTCGAGATTACTACAGAACATCAATGGAGCAAATCCCTTTGTGAGGCTTCCCCTTGGAATCCAATAGAAGCTTGGAAGTTAGAGATTCTTTTGAAGAAAGAAAGGACACAAGGTCCAATTTAGTGAAGTGATTAAGGTGCTGAGCAAGAAATGGGTTGACAAGGAGCTCAAAAGTGGCTGATTGAATTTGGGCTAGTCACTCTTTAAAGTCTAATTCACTTCACAGAGTTAACAGTATTGTTAACACTGTTAATTCACTTCACAGAGTTTATAATATTATGTATGCTGTCTTAAACTGAAAAAAATGGAAGTGGAATATAAATCTAATAAATTCATATGTATCTGTTGTCTGCCTTGTAAATGACTTAAGTGCAAGATTAATTTCTAAGAGAATTTCACAGAAGTTGCTTTCCTTCGAGGTAAAACCAAAATATCCTTTGAACAAACTGAATGAGAAAAGGTAGAAAAATGCAGAATTTCCCTCTCTGCCTCCAGTGACTTTCTTCTCAAGTTCACTCCCTTGCATGGGAATTTCCAATACATATCTTCAGGCATTGACCAGGATTTAGAAGATGTGAATCCCATTCTAAGAGAACTAAAAACAGGTAGGAACATGTTCTGGAACAGCTGCTAATGTTCAGAGAGACCAGGAGCATTAATAAGACTTTGAATCAATCAGTAGATGTTAAATATTTTTCTTGCTTGTTATCTCTATAGTTGGAATCTATCAAGATACCAAGATCTGTGCATCAGGATGACAGCATGAGGGCCAATCAAGTGTCAGGTTGTATAGCAATATTTTTCAAAATTGGCATGCTGACTTTGAAATTCTGGGACTTGCAGTATATACTTCTTAAAGTTGCCAGTTTATGGTGAATGGTGTTCCAGTAGGCAGGTGCTGCAACAGGTAAAACTAACTTTACTTTTGAGTTTTTAATTCAAATACTGAATATAATACTTATATAAATATGTGCATATAAAACATAATGTACATTTACAGGATGCCAAATATTTATTTTTAAAAAGCTTTTTAACATTGTTTTTCCCAACCCATCCTTTCTAGGTGTGCTGGAATTCCATCTGCCAGGATTCCATAAGTCAGCTGTAATGAAGACTATAGTTCCAGATGATTTGTAAGATTTATTTCCACAAGGCTAAATATTAATGCATCCCTAATTCATTAAATTCAAATGTGTGTTAACATCTAATTTTCTTTTATTCAAGAATGGGTGAAATCAAAACATAGAGGAATGAAGCTGGTTGAATTTACTGGCAAGTTTCAAATTGTTACCTGCAGCTTTCAAGCATGGCATCAATGTTAAATTTCTTATAATTCTTACTGAAAGCTAGAGGTTCTCCTTATGGATAAGTAGAATTTAGTTTGACAGAATTCAGCTGCATTGACTGTTAAGGAAAAAAAATCCTTACAAGAATGATTTTAATACAAACCTGACTGTGAATAAAATAAGTTACAGAACTTTCAGAATGTGTATCACTGAAAAGTAAAAACTTGTCAGTCAAATTCAATGATTTGCAGACTGACATTTGGGAAAAGAATGCTGATTTTTTAAAAAATAACATTGATAATCTGCCACTGATGTCTCAACACTGGAAATTTTAGAAAAGAATCTTCTTGTGCAAGGTTCAAAGCCACAGGACAGCTACAGAACTTATGAAATCAAAGAACTAGGAAGGGATGAAAGAATCCTTAGAAAATGGAACAACTTTCTGAAAGAAGAAATATTTAAGTTGAGCCTTCTTTTTGGTATACTATAAAAACAAAAGAGGCATAGAAATGCAATATAGCATTGATACAGGATAAAGACTGCAGAGACAATTTTCACAGGTCATCACAGATTTGGTTGAATGTTGGGTGGGAGTCTCTATCTCTGTCTCTCTCTCTCTCTCTCTCTCTCCCTCCCTCTTCTTTGTGTCCACATGTGTGAGTGATTTTTCCCATCAACTTTTATGGCAAACAAATTGCCTTCAATTTGTTAAAACCTAGATAATGTTTTTATATTATGTTTATGCAATGTTTTATATATTTTTGGAGGTGGGGTGCTGAGTTGGGTCTTGGCTATCCTTTCACAAGGCACAGCAAATGTGAGAATGTCCTGTCTTTCATTTCATTTTATCTTCTTTCCACAGTCTGCAGTATCTCTTGCTTTCTAACACTTCAATTAACTTTCCAGAGAAGATTTTATTAAGTTATTTTTTAGGGGCCAGGAAGTAGGAGAGTTAAGGGAGACTACAGAGTGTTGACAAACAGCATAGCAGAATAATAGGAAGAATTCTACTTTCTCTGGCCATCTAGAAAAAAATAAAAATGTCACCAATATTCCCAAATACCTTCAGGGGGAACAAAGGCTAAGGAAACAGCAACCTGTTTTGACTTGGGAAGAAATGTTTTTGAAACTTTGTTTCAAAAACACAGTATTATTTTCTATATTCATAGGCACCAGATACATTACCTTCTGTTCTCTCTCCTATTTTATTTGTGCAGTTCTATTACAACACACACACACACACTTAAGTCCTAAGATTGTTCTTAAGCAAATGCATCTAAGATTTGTAATCTGTTCTTTAGCATTTACAATTTTCTAGCTGTCTTTTTACTGTGAAATTTAATTATTAAACTTCAGTTTGTTAGGAGCAGCTGAATTCTGTTTCATCCCCTATTCATTCATCCCTTTTCTACTTTCTAAAATAAAGAAAAATTGTTGGCTTCAAATGGCAAATCTTTTCTTCTTTGATATGTGTCACCCTACTTCATTAATAACAAACCTTCATTGCTGCCTTTCTTCCCCATTTCTGTCATTATATTATTAATCTCTTGAAGGATTTACAGCTGACTCTTTCTATCATTCAGCTCCATTGAAAGCAAACAATGTCTTTGTATGTATGGGGAGTTGGGGAGGGTGGGGAACAACAATGGCTGCTTTCACATCCAAACTCTGTCTACTGGTTGTGAAAAATGGTATCAGTGTGCATCCATATTAACTTTTCCCAGTGACTTTCTGAAAGGTTGAAACTCTCAGAAATTGTTTTCAGCCTTAACCTTAATGTTGGCCATGATCTAAATAAGTCACTAAATCTCACCATGGTACAGAAGCTAACGTAGTTTATCTTGTCATGTTAATATATATTGGCCTGTGCTATATGGCTCAGCAGTTAAAGGTGCTAAGTTTATCAGCTGGAAAGTTGATAGCTGGAGCTCAAGTCCTGAGTGCTGTGTGATGGGGTGATTCCTGTTATTTGTTCCAATTCCTGACCATCGAGGAATTTGAAAGCATGCTAAGTGATTAGACAAATAGGTACTAGTATTCTGGTGGTGGGAAGGTAACAGCATTCTATGCCCTTCAGCATAAAGTCATGGTTGGCCATATGACCACAGACATGTCTTCAGACAATGCTGGCTCCCTCAGCTAAGAAATCGGGATGAATCCCAGTCCCTAGAGTCAGAACAATGGGACAGGTGAAACCGTTATCTTCACTTTTATACCATTGTTTGTGTAGAATCCACAGTGGAAGATTTTACAAAACATAATGACTAGATTCATGTGCCATGCTAAACCAAACAAAGCAGCCACTGATTAGTATTATATGTGTATAATCTATGGTCCCCACTTTCAACCTACCTTGAAGCAAGACAAAGGACTCAATAAAGATTAAATTTCAGGTTCCTGACTAAAGTTTGTCAACTGATTAAAAAGCCATGTTATGAAAAAATTTAGATAATGTGTTACAAAATACAATAAATGATGAGGATATCTAAATGATATTTTAGTCACTTGATTTATCTTAGATAGCAAAACTTTAATATGAGACAACTTTTTCTAATAAAGCCAGTTTAAAGGAACTTTCATGTGTTACTTAGACTGAGTGCCTTAGCAGTCAAGTAGTTTTTGTACATATTGACAGTTTCCTGGGAACAACTTTCTTGAATTTAATCAGTGGAGGAAACACATTGCTTTCTTTATTATAATCAATAGAGAACACATAAACAATTAACATCTGACCCACCACAATCTTTCAAGGCATTATTTTTAGTCCAAGTGTTCTCCCAAGCCACTAATTCTGCTGTGTTATCTGAAAGAATATAGAGTTGTGAGCTAAGATGTCAATGATATCAACACAAATGCAAAGCACAAGTATACAGAGACAGAAAGCTGGCATGACCAGCTTTTCTGTAGTCTATGTAATTATACTTAAGATAACATTTAATTTTTAAAATTAATTTCTAAAACATTGCATTTAACATTTCTTGAAAAGTATTGGATTTTTGTAGTATTATACATAGAGTAAGAGAAACCCAACTTTTTATACCTACCTACCGATCTAAATACACTGCTCAAAAAAATAAAGATAAAGACAAAAAATAAAGACAATAAAAACAAAAATAAGACATCCTAGATCTGAATGAACGAAATATTCTTTTTTTTTGAAGAAATTTTTATTGATTTTTAGAAACAAACATAAACAAACACAACACAGAACATTTGAAAACAAAACTCTTTTCTGAAAGCACGCTTGATCTTGGTTACATCTCTTTGTACAGACCACCAGCTTCAAATTCATGCTCATTTTATATACATTCCATATCTTAATTACCAATTCTACATTTTTCTACATAGCTGCTTCCCGTCTTTTAACTTTCTTATTTTTATTTTTATTTTGTTTCATCTCAATCAGATCAATTATATTTATATTCTGTCTGTCTTATTTCAGCGTCTATTAATCTTTCTCCATTAAACAAATTCCCCTGTGGTCACTGATTGGAGTGTTATGGACAGCCTTTATAATCTTTCCTCTAAAAATATAACACTTAACTAAGACAACTACATGTCGAATTCTGCGTAGTACATTAAAGCTACACGCTACATTTAAAAAAGAAAAAGAAAAATATTATAAATTATATAATACAATTAAAAACAACGATCATATACCAATTCAATTCTATCATTAATGTTAATATTCATTTAAATTTTAACATTTAACACATACTTTTCAAGTAGTATCAATCTTATAGGGAACGCTTATAACTTTCCATAATTACTTCCCCCCACTTCACTGTGCATTTAAAACATTATGGTCATTAAAATGTGCCCCATTCCTGTTCTAATTAATTCTCTCATTTTAATTCATTCCATTTGTTTTATTCACAAAATGTTTCACTAAATCATACGTTGTTTCCCAATTTTCTGACATTATTTCTAAATACAAATATAACAATACAATATATGTATCTTTGCAGAATCACTTTTTCAATTAATTTTTTACCCATTATCTCTAAATAAGTCCTGTTTCTTTACATCTGCTTCACACCCTTGTAGGCCTTTCTCTTCCTTCCCTCCATCCTTTGCTTCTCCTCTCTGCCCTATTTTACCTCCTTGTCTCTCACTCGATTCCCTTTTCTGTATTTCCCTTTTTCTGGCTTTCTCACATTATATCCACTTTTCACCTTAATTTTTCCCTTTTTGGCTTGTTTTTTTAGGTTCAAATTCTCCATTCTCTTTCCCACTCTTTCCTCTTTCTTCCGCCAAACAGAGTTACTTGTGCATGTAAAAATGGCCTTCTTCTTTGTTCCAATCTTCTTGTGGCATAGTCTTTTCTTTAATTTTCGTAGGTAGAGATCGCCATTTCTAAGAATGAAAAACGGAACAGAGAGCCTTCCCTTCTTTGTTTCCTCTTCTTTAAGTTTTTTAAATTCTATTTTCAGTGTTGGTCCACAGAGTGATGCCATTGTAGAGGTTCTTTTTCTTTTAAAACAACCACGCCAAGTGTTTATCCTATCAAAATATAATTCCAAAAGTCCCAAAGTTCAGCAAGCAATCCAAGATACACACAAAGCTGTTTTCTTCTGACACCTTCTTCTCCTTTTTTCACTTTCGTTCTTCCTGGCGTTAAATTTAGTTTACAAAGTTCCAGTTAAAATGTATATTTTAAGAAGTACTGTTAAAATTTAACTTTAAGCATTCGTGTAGATTCCTAAGCAATTTCCTCCTTTCCTAATCCTGCTTTGAATTTCTCTTCCTCTCCTTCCCACTTACAGGCAAAAAAAAAAAAAGTAGTTTCTCTTTTTTTTCCTTTTATATTCAGAAATCTTATTATCCCTTATTAGTATTAATAATATATTATTATCCCCAATATGAAAATTGGCATTAAATTTTCCAGCTGAAATACCTGTTTGATGCCAAACAGATTTTTCGATTTCTCATTCGATCTCTGTTCGCTGTCAACGTAAGGAAGTGGAGAGTGAAAAAATTTTTTTTCCCTTTTCACTTTCATTTGCTATTCTGGATCTTCTTTGGGAGTGATGTATCCTTTTTTAAAATTTGAGTTCTAAGGATCCATTATTGTTGTTTTTTTAATTCCTGCGTCAGCCAAAACTTTCCATTCAGCACTTGCTTCCTCCTGCACATCTTTTCTGAATGAGGGCTTCTTTGAGGCAGCCATTTCTGACTGCCCGCTCTACCACCTTCAGGAAGGGAGCTGGGAGGAAACGTGCGGCTTTCCTGACCCTGCTTGAATCTTCCCCCGTCTTCACCGACCTCTACGGGGTGGCTTAGGCCCCGAGTTCAGCTGGCTTGGCGGTCCGGTGGCGGGCCCAGGCAGAAAAACACGTGCACAATCGAGATTCCTGCCTGCCGCCGAAGCCCTGAAACTGGGAAGTCCTGAACAAAATATTTTATTAAATACTTTGTCATTAATAGATTTTGTAAAAAAAACTGTAAAACTAGAAAGATTGGCAATCTAACAAAATCACACAAAAATTATCAATGGAAATCAAAATTAGTAACCCATGGAGGTCTGGATTTGGGAATTACATCTCAATATATTTAAAGTGGAAAAAACACAAACAGGCTGATCTCAATCTTTGATGTAAAAAAAAAACAAGTACAGAAGAGGCTCAATGTACTTCGCAATACACACATGCACTGAATATAAGCCTCCCTACAAGCACTAGGATGCTACTGATGAAGGTGGCAAGATGTCTCCTTGAGGCTCTCTTCCAACAGCTGGACATAAGAAGATTCCTCCAACTCCTGGAAGTCTTGTTGGTTGAAAACATGGTTGAGTGGATGACATGATGTCCGAGATGTGCTCAATTGGATTCAGGTCGGAATGGGCGGGCAGTCTATAGCTCAATGAACTTATACTTGCAAGGAACTGAAAAATGCACAATCAAGCACATGAGAGGTTCAACATATAGTCTTAAATTAGGAAGGAAACCAAGGCCAACCGCAACCAGCATATGGTTTTCACAAGGTGTTGAGGAATCTCTCTCAAGTACCAAGTGGGCAGTCAGGCACCTCTGGCAAGCACATGGAAAGACTGTCAGCCTCTAAAAGAAATGCCAACCAACACACAATTATGAGCCTACTGCCAAACGTCATGCTGGAGGATTGTTGCAGGAGCAGAGTTCTCCACGGTGTCTCCAGACCTGTCACATCTGTCACAGGTGCTCTAGTGTGAAACTCTGCTGTCATATGTGAAGAGCACAGGCACCAGTGGATGAATTTGCATCTTGGTATTCTCTGGCAAATGCAGACAAACACTGCACGAATAGCTATGGAGTGTAAAGACAATCCCACGCTGGGATGTTAGGCCCTCATACCTACTATGAGTCTGTTTTAGACCAATATGACAGCCACTGAACATATTGTGCACCGGCTGGAGGTCATTTGCAGGGCTCTGGCAGGCTCCCTAACCTGGTCCTCCTTGCACAAAGGAAGAAGTAGTTGGTCCTGATGTGGTATAGTTGCACACTCCATATGGCATCCTCAATCTCCTGATGTAGTGGCCTATCTCCTGTAGCGACTCCATGCTCTGGACACTACGCTGACGGACAAAGCAAACCTTGAACAGCTTGCATTGAGTACCATACCTGATGAGCTGCACTACCTGGCCACTTGTGTGGGGTTGGTAGACGTCCGGTCTCATTGTTACATAGAGTGGACAGCACTGGCCAGCATTCAAAAGTGACAAACCATCAAGCCAGAAAGTAGGACGAGGAACGCTGGTTGTGGTACAGACTTTGCACAGAAATCGACTCTTTATTGGGATGTTTTGCTAATGCCTTGCTTTCCACCTGTTGCTATTCCATTTGCCACACAGCATGTGGAAATTTGATTGTCAATTCAATCAGTGTTGCTACCTAAGTGGCCAGTTTGATTTCACAGAAGTGTGATTGACTTGGAGTTACATTGTGTTGTTTAAGAGTTCCCTTTATTTTTTTTGAGCAGTTTATATATGTCCATACACTTTGGTTTGTAACTAAACTCTCTCTCTGTGTGGGTGAGTGTGCATGCAAAGTTGAAATTGCTACTGGTTGTTTTTCTGTATAACCTGAAATTATAAATGTTTGCATTTAAAAAAATCTTAAAACCATATATATTTTGTTTCAGAACATAGATAACAATAAACTGTGGTTAGTTGAAATTAATGTTTCTAGTTTTCAATCTCCTAGTTTTAGTACAAACATCTGAATGTGACCATTCTACTGAAAACTAGTTTAGAGATTAAAAATTGATCAGATCCTCCCATGTTTACAAATCCTTTGATTTCTTATCTGGTTAAGAATTATATTGATTTAGTTTATTTTATGAATAAACCTAGAAAATATCCAAAATGTGCATTTGACACACTGATATCAAACAATAGTCAAGTCAATATATTAAAATAGGATTCTGGAATCGCCTTTTATATAATAAAGGGTTTCCTTCACTTTCCTGTTTTTTTTAACTCTTGCAACTATTTCTTTCAAAATGAAAAAATGAGCTTCCTAATCCTAGATTTAATGTTACATTTTTAAAATCAAAATGATAGAACTTTCCCCAAATATCTTTGCTATTATTTTTTAAAATGAACTATTCAAAACTATCCAGTTGAAAACCTAAAAACATCTTTGAAAAATGACACAATAAAAGCATATTTTTTCCTCCTGTGAAATGTTACATAAACTGAAAAACTAGCAGTCTGCATTATTACTCATATCTTTAAATGCAAGATTGCTTATTTTGTTTACAATATCTTTGCACAATTTTCCAAACTTTTCCTTTTTATTTCTATTCTTTTAACTTTTTCTCAGCAAAGCAAAGAAACTACAGAGACCCAGTATTAGGATGAAGTTTAATTCACTAATGGATCCTCCTTTTCAAATGTCTTATCACAAGAAATTAGCACTTTATCAACCTTAGAGTAGCATACCTCAACCTGATGGTCCCCAAGATATATTGATTTTCATGTTTCTAACTGGTGGTGTGGCAATACTGCTTGGTGACAACAGATTCTGTAGTGAATTAAAGGGATTTGTTTTACTGAGTGGCCTATTAGCCAGTTGAGATCTCTCAGGGATTCTCTAAAAGCAGTGGCTGCCTTCACAACATCAGATGAAAGTGATGGAGGTAAGCAAAAAGACTTGTCTAGAGGGAGCAAGAACCTGGAGGAAACATATTTCATGTGACTCTGCCAAATAATTCATGCCCAAAGCTGAAAAGGCCCTAAGAGTATCAACTAATATTGGCAGGGAACATTTAGCTTATACCTTTTAAATGTGATTTGTACTATTAAAATAGTATTCCAGTCCATTGTCTCTCTATTTCATGTTTGTAAGGCTGCCTGCAGATTAATGAGTAATAAGTTGGTAATATAGACCTCAACCTGATATAACTTATTGCAATTCAATGTTGCTTTCATTTTTTTATTTTGTTGCTTTTATTAAAATAAAAAATCCTTTTTATTACTATAGTGTTAGATTTGTTATCTAGCATCACACAATCCAAACACACTTTCTACAAGTAATCCTATTTTAAAAGCAACTGGGAGCCATTTATTAAGACCTATTTCCAGGAGAAAGGTGAATTCCTGTTCTGCTGCATCTCAAGGGAGATATTTGTCCATTCAAGAACAGGTGGTGGCTTTGTAACTATCTGTCCAGAGAGAACTCTTTACTTTACTAGCCACACAGAAATATCCTGAAATTTAGGTAAAGAGGTTAGGAAGTTAGAGATTAAAGAAAGGATTTTGAGAGCTACTTTGCCCATTGATGATAGACCAACACCTCTTGATCATGCTGATCATGACTGAAACAATATATGGAATTTCAGATGGTGGAAAAACAGCATATGTGGCCTGTAAGATTGATTGATTGATGTCTTTGAAGAGAATGTAAGAATTTGTAAAAACAATTGAAATGGACAAGTTAGATTCGTCCTTTTTGACATACAGGACCATTGCATTTAATACCATACTGATTTCTAATTGGTTGGAGATAATCTACAGCAAGGTTGTCAAACTTGTAGCCCTTGGGCTGGATGCATCACATGCTGGCCATGCCCATGCCTGATTTAGTGAAGGGGGAAAAAGCCATGATACGTCACATGATGCCACCGTGACAACATAAGTTTGACACCTCTGATCTACAGAGCTGTGATACTTTCTTTTTGTTATTTAAAATGCCATTTTGTAAGGAAAAAGAGATACGTTTCAGTCCTAAACATTTGGCTGTCTTCAAAATCTACTTTTCATACTAAATATGTTTCTCACTGAACATTTTGTATTGGTCTAATATTAATTTCTTTAGCCTTGAGATATATCATTGTGCTCACACTTTCCACTTCTAAGTGCTGAATGAGGAAGACAGGCATCAAGCTTTTTATACACTTTCATTTGATTTGTTATTGTGTGCAAATTGTATAATTATTATATTAAAACAACTAAAGTAGTCAAGATAGCTGTGGTGATGATCGTTCCCAAGCATTCTGTTTTTACTCAGATATATCTGCATTTTCCTTTGCTCATACATCATTTAGACATTTTCCTAACAGATTAAAAAGCACTACTCTTTAATAAAGTGGACACCTGCTGCTGGTAGATACTTCTTTTCCTCCACAGGCAAAACAGTCTTTTTCCTAGATTTTTTTAAACTCACAAAGCTCAAGGAGCAAGTAAAGTCAGATCAACTAAAGGGCTATGCATAACAATATGCTGGTTATCTTTTTAATTAGGTGACTTGATATTTTATGATTTGGCTTAGATTTTAAAAGAGAAATTTTGAATTTGCAAAAAGTAGTTAAATTGGCAAGAGAATAGAAATAGAAAACCAAATCTAAATTGTTTGATTAGCAAGATAAACAAAACAAATAAGTGGGAACCAGCTGCATCAAATTCCTAATATTTTGGTCTTGAGTTTTTAAGAAAAATAGAACTTTAAATTCTGGTTTTTTTAAAAAAAAATCCACATGAATCTTTTTTCATAATAAGCCACAGTTCTGAAGTTTTTTATGTAGCAATTTTTATGGGAGCTTGCTCTTAAATTAATATAGGATTGCAGCCTAAGAAACATAACCCTAATAAGAGATTAGCTTCTAGCAATAAAGTATATAATGACATAGAAATCAGTTTAGCCAAGCTAAGGTACTGTGAGACTTCTTATGGCTATTAATAAGTATGTAATATTGTTAACTTCCCTTTCTTAAAAATGAATTAAGATGTTCTAATTATGCAAATAAGAGTTATAAAACCAAGTGTTCTTGTTGATTTCTCTTTTAAACAATGTCATAAATTGTGGTTTATCAATCTCAGTGATTGGGCTCATGCAACATGCCAAGTCAAAACTAAATAAACCATATTCTGTCTTAATGAAAATGTGAATCCAGCCATTATGTGAATATTTAATGAGTATAACTGAGATGGGAATTCCAATTAAGTGCAATAGATACAGCTTTACATAATGAACAACATAACTCTTTCACAAGGAATCTATTTCATTTCATAACCTGTCACTTCCCCTTCAACAAGATCAATGAGTAAGGTACATCAGCAATGGCAAAGTCTTGAAGACTCAGAAACATCACTGACAGCTGGATTTAAACCACATTTTACATCCACCTAGCAACAGGTTTCTGTTGTTTGACTAGCAGAGTAATAAATCCAAGACATCAGAGTTTCTACGGTATCATGCAAGGGTGGGATGCTACCGGTTCTGCCCAGTTCTAAAGAACTTGTAGCTCTGAAGAGCAGCAGACACCGAACCAGTTCTGTGTTTGCTGCTGTTTGGCCCACCCACCTGTCCAGGCTCTTACGTGTCCTTTATTTCCTGCTTTTTCTTTTTCTTTTTTTCTTTTTTTTTCTTTTATTTATTTATTTATACATTTTTATTGGTTTTAAAACAAACATAAACAAATAAAACATAAAACATTAAGCCATCTTCCATATATATACACACAGTGTGCCGGTTGGTTTCCAAATTGTTTTGTGCTACCATTTCGTAGTCTTCAATTACAATTACATTATATATCCTCTCTTACTTTCAATCAAATATCAAGTACATTAATATCTTTATTAATCAATCGTTGGCTATACTTTTATTCATTCATGTTTTATAAAATAATCATATTTTACTTAGTTTATTTTATAACAATTC
>BHFT01001712.1:0-11119 GCA_004320025.1 Laticauda laticaudata
TGTCGTCTATTCCATCTATCTATCCCTTGTGATGACCCAGGGTGGGATACAAAAATAAAACCACAGTCACAAAAACCAGGTGAAGCCCCGTTTTATTCCTTCACTGTTTGCCTTTCCAAAGCTCCAAATATTCTTGACTTGGAGACAAAAAATACTCCCCCACAAGCAATTACAAAAAGGAGCGAAAATGCCAATTTAAACTAAAAAATATCTATAAATTATAAAGAGTAAAAACAACACAAACCCACACTTGAAGCAATTAAGGGAACCAGGCAAGATAAAGCGGCTTGAAGACATCCACGGATATTGTAACACACACTTGGGAAGGATGCCAAACTCAGCAGAGGAACAACAGACTTAGAGATATTTCCACATTTTTGCTTTCAGCACTGGCTCATACGCATGTCCATCAATTTAAAACAGTTTCCACAGCTGCAGCCCCATGAAGAGGATCAAGGCCCTTTCTTTCCCCCACAGACCATGCCATTTTCACGTGTCTCCCTTATCCTCTACCTTCCCTTTATGCCCTAGGGGATGGAGACGGGGATGGGCCTGCGGGTTCTTCCTCTGACTAAGCCCAGCCTCCTCCACAACCCTCCATGAGCCCCACATTCCAATCCCTGTCAAGGCTGCTCTCCTCTCCCTCATGCGCAGGTCAGACTTTCCAAAAACAGGCGGGCAAACATCTATCCATTCTATAGTCTGTCTGTCTGTTTATCTGTCTGCCTATCTACTCTCTCTCTCTCTCTCTCTCATCTACCTATCTATTTACTCTCTCTCTCATCTATCTATCTATCTATCTATCTATCTATCTATCTATCTATCTATCTATCTATCATATCTCTCTCTCATCTACCTACCTATCTATCATCTATCTATCTATCTGTGGGGTATAGGCTCTTATGTCTACTCTTAACATTCCCTCTCCTAACAGAAAGCAAAGAGTAAATCAAAGAATCTTCCTTTTATTTCATGCCAGCATTTCTGTAACCTAGTGAATTAGATTGGACTGGGGAGGGAGGCGGGATTTTGGATTGCGGACAGACTTGGGTTGAGCTACAACATGTGAATGAGGTTCAAAAGGAACTGTCTTTGAAAAACCATGATGAGGAAAGAGGCATTTTTTTTGTATTGATCCTTAAAAAAAGCAAATTGTCAAGTATCAGGAGGCTTGAAGATAACTACTTTTCAGTGAAAGCATGGATTTTGACTGGAAAAAGTTTGGAAATAATGCATTGTGCCTCTTCTCCAGGAGATTTGTATTTCAAGCTTATCTTTGTTAGGATCAAACAGATTTATTTCATTATTCAGGCAGTCAGCTAGAAAGGCCAAGAGTCTGATTAACCCCATAACTTTGCCTATCTTTCTTCTAGACACTCTTATTTATTGTCCTCACATTAGATCTTATTCAAATCTAACAGCACAGATGGTCACCTCAGCCACTAGCCTGAGACATACATTAAGAGTCGTTTGCATTGATCTGGACCAAATTATGAAAAATGAATAAGAAAAACCATGTCAAATAGTCTAATAAAGCTTATTTTGGCTGCAGGCAGTTATTGTTTCCCTATTTTTTGAACATCAGAGGCTACCAAGTGATAACTATATCGTGCTAGCTCTTCTATTCCACAAGATAATGGAGGACATATCTGGCTTTAATTAGAAGGCTGATTTCATTTGAATGATGTAGTTCTCACATTATATTTGGTAATATCCTCAGTTCAGGTGAACTGAGCATTTGCTGCCTGTTTATATATAGTAGTATAACAGACACTGTGTAGGACAGTAGGCAGAAGATTAGCAGCCATGAATACCACCATCAGTCGAAAGATATGACAAAAACTCCTTAATCTACAACAGATGGACAGACTCCACTTACATTTCAATTAGGAAACTATTTGCATCTCCAAACCAAATCCAAAAATGCCAATGAACTGGAAGTTTAGCATTCAGACAAATCTGCCATCAATAGACATCTAGAGATAAGCTACATTTACACACCATTTTAAAAAGTCAATAAACCAAAAGAAGGAAACAAAAAGACTACATCACAGCCTTTCCAGTGGCCTGAATAAGTTATTCAGATAAGCAGGGGTTAACCCAAGACAAACATTCAGACAGAAAAAATAATCAAGGAATCACCAAGGAGTAAACCATACCTCCACCAAAACTGAGAGTACAAATTGATGGCTATAAACCTGCAGCAAAACTCACACTCGCTCAAACTGAGGCAATTATCTAGTTGGGTAATGAAATGCCTTTGGACAAACAACCAAGATTAGAGAGCACCAAGAACTCCATATGTATGGAGTATACAATGTTGTGTCTTCTTTCCACTCGTCTAAAAGTACACCCATTTTTCTAACTCTATGTTTGAGAGAAGGGAGGGAAATGTTGTTTTAAAATATTTGGATTCAAAACACCTATTAGCATCCCTGTTCAGGCATTAGGAAGATTAAGCATTTCCTCTCCAAACATTTTTCTTCAGGAATTACTTTTTGTCTAGCTGAATTAGAAACAAGAACCCCGCTCCTAGATGCCTTTGGGGTTTATTATTAATCCTTTTAAATTCTTCTGCAGGGAGAATCTATTAGTTCAACCTCATCTTTTAACAATAAATGATAGAATTGCTCTCCCAGACTTAGAGCTCAGCGTGCCATTTAAACACAAAACCTCCAATACTTTTTCTATGTGTTTGAGAAGTGCAAAAAGGAAAGATGATGGCTACAAAGAACAGGGCTCATTCACAAAATGTCATCTGTCTTCCCTCAGGACAACTGCTTTGGCTGAGCTTCAATTCTGATTTCTCTTCTCACTGCCCTCCCTAAGATTGTACTAGTAGAATTCTGCCTTTGTATATCAGTTTTCTCATTCAATTTAGGAACAAGGAATTGGATTTCAAAAATTATTTCAGAGTGAAGATCCTTGATGAAATGTTCACAGATGAGGTATGATGCTCTTGTATTTATGGAATTGTGGTGGCCAAGGATGTGTGCATTTTGTCTGTGGAGATTTTCAGTCATCCAGGTTGTAGTTGTCCCACAGCTACTTTTTCAAGAGGCAATTGGACTTTCTGGTTTTTCTTTGAAGACGTTTCTCATCTTATCCAATCAGCATCTTCAGCTTCTTCAGAGCTGAAGAAACTTCTAATGAGAAGTGAAACACCTTCAAGGAAAAGCAAAGAAAAGTTCAATTGCCTTTTGAAAATAACAACTTTGGGACAACCACAACCTGGATGACTGAGAATCTCCACAGCCTTCTTCAGTTCACTCATCTCATTTTTCTCTCACTGGGCTTCTCTATAAAGTACTGCTATCCCTGGCAAAGAAGAATTCAACTTTTTTTTTTTTTNAAGAATTCAACTTTTTTTTTTTTGTATCTGGCTTTTATTATTTTTACAAATGACTCAGGGCAACAGACATGTCCAAAGCACTTTCCTCCTCCTATTTTCAACCACAACAACAATCATGTGAGATGGTTTGGAATGTGGGATAGTGACTGGCCTAAGATCATCAAGCTGGCTTTCATGTCTAAGGCGGGACTTGAACTCATGGCCTCCTGCTTTCTAGCTTGGTGCCTTAACTGCTACTCCAAATCAGAGGTGGTATTCAGCAGGTTCTGACCAGTTCTGGAGAATTGGTAAAAGTGGAAATTTTGAGTAGTTCGGAGAACCAGCAAATACCGTGTGGAGATTAATGTGAGTCAATTGTGAAGTGTTTGAATTATGCTGGATGGAAACATGAAGTAAAAAAAGTTGAATCCCACCACTGCTCCAAACTACTAGAAAACTGTGAGAGTTTTCCTGAGGGAAACTCTCAGGAAATCAACCACTTAGTTTATCTACCTACAGATTAGTTGGTTTCCAAAGGGATATTTGTGCTTAGCTTGAAATATTCCTTCAGTTCTGCTTTTTAAAGAATTAGATGCAATTTAAAAAGTATAACAAGAATGATTTTCAAGAATGATTCCTTCCATTACAAGTGGTAGATGACAACACTCCACCCTTATCAAATTCTGGTGTGAGCTTGGATTCTAGAATAGACTCATTTGGAAATAGTCATAGTTATGGATTATTATTATTCATTAGCTAAATATGTGATCTTTAGATACAGTCTGATTTTAATATTCTTCCTTCTAATGACAGACTTGGGTGGTAACAAGCAAGTACTAATAGGATCATAGAAGTGTCAATAGGGCCACTGAAGAAGAAGAAAATTGAAAGGTATGAGCATGCTTGAAGCAATCCTATATTTGCTGCACAATAAGCCAAAGAAGGCAGACCAATCCTGCAAAAATAGACCGACCAGGGAGATCAGAGCAGAATAATCATAGAATGTAAATTAAGAGATGTAAAAAATGGAACGTGTTGAATAGTTTGGCAGTGAGGAAATAGAACACCTGTTTGGAAGGAAAAGAGGAAGGACAATTCTAGAGGGCTTGGCAGACACAAAAAAGGCAATTTAACCTGGCATTGTTGGTTTTCCACCATGTATTAACCCCTAGAAAAGTCTGTTCTGTTGAGTTGTATTTCCAGTAACTAACTGTCCTGTTTTATTTCACATGTTATAAACAAATACACAAGGAATTTATTTCCGGTATGGTTTTCTGCTACTCTTTTGTTCTCTGTTTTTCTTTCTTTTTCCTGACCTGGAACACGACAGTCATTGTATTAATAAATTTATCTGCTTTCTCAGAGTTGTGGTCCATTCTTCATCTATGACATATACAACATCTGTATTTGCTTGATTTGCCAGTAATTTGGTAATATATTTGTTGAGTTCCTCAGTTGGTTCTTTTTTCTAAAAATAAGTAACTGGCTGTTTTTTATCCTGTTTGTCATTTTTCTTTTATATTGTTGGATTTGCAAAAAAAATGAAATAAAATATTTTATATTATATTTTGTTTAAACAACTTGCAAGCCATCTGTGCGGCAGGAAAATTTAATGAAGTTTATGAACAAAGATGTGAGAAAATGACAAAGGCAGGCAATCCTTAATTTACGACTGGAACTGAGTCCCAATTTTGGTTGCAAGTCCTGATAGTCGAAAAGCCAGTTGTCATGTGACAATGCCTGATTTTATAACTTTATGTGGCAGTTGTTAAATAAAACTGTGGTTGCAAAGCAAACCCAATGGGTAAATACCAGTTTCCTGGGGTGGCCGGGGAACAGTATAATAAATTGTGGTTGTATGACTGCAGATTGCTACAAACAGCTGTACACAATGGCCAATTGCCAACCATCCAAAATGCTATCATGGTGGGTGGGGGAATATCAGAACTTTGATTCTGGGTTGTAAGTCCCTTTTTTCAGGGTTTGTCATAATTTTGGAAGGTCGCTAACCAACAGGAATAAGTTAAGGGCTACCCAGTGGTGGTATTCTACCGGTTCGGCCCGGTTTGGCTGAGCTAGTAGTGGCGATGAGCAGCGGAGACCGAAACGGTTCTCTTCACCACTTTGCTGTTGGGCCCACTTGCCCACCCACTTGGGCTCCCGTATTCTGTTATCCTCTGCTTTTGAAGCGTAGCTGCTTTGCGCGGCACAGCAGAGTGCTGCGAGGTAGCTGCTGAAGCAACTGGGAGAGTGCAGCTTGCAGGAGGTGAGTTGTAATGCCGCTGTGCCTGGGCAAACACCTCTGTGCCTGTGCAAAGTGCACATTTGGCATGTGCATGCATGCAAAGTGTGTGCCCACATGCCAAGCCTGCCCACTAAGCCACGACCATCGAACTGGTGGTAAAACATTTTGAATCCCACCACTGGGACTACTTGTATTATTTTCAATGATCTGATAGTTTCATATGATGTTGCTAAGGCACATTCCAGTGTTTATACAACTACAGCATAGTATTTAAGAAGTTCTTGTAAAGAAATGGCTCTTTACTGTCAAATTGTTTTTTTTTTCACAATGAAAAATATACCTAGCATACTGTAAATCCTGGAAGAGGCTTGTAGAACAAAATGTCATGAGCCAACCAGTGGCTTTGACAACAAATAAAATGAAAGTATTTCCCAAGATATATGGGAGAGATCTTAGTCACACAGAAAAAGGAAATCTCCTGACACTCACACAGCCTCAACATCAGTGTGGGAAAAGATTTATTCTAGGTAATGATATTCATTACTTCTTTGTCATCTTTAACCCAGCCTAGTTCTCTGAACTCCCTAGAGTGGTGTTTCTCAACCTCAGCTGACTGGGGAATTCTGGGAGTTGAAGGCCACACATCTTAAAGTTACTGAGAAACATTACCCCAGGGAAAAGCTGTGTTTCATCCCAGTCCATTCCCATTCCAGTGCTATTTTTCACAATCGTCAGGCTTCAAAACCCAAGAAAGAGACATCAATAATCTAAGCGGTTTCCTTTATTGGTTCTCGCCTATGGGGAAAAAAAACTTTTCCAAACAAAAGCAAATATGTATGTCTATACATATACATACATAAGTGCACATGCGCGCCCACACAGAACTATTAGAGAGCATCAATTTACATCATTTTTCTCCCACACAAACTATCTAAAACAGGGGTGCCAAACTCAAGGCCCGGGGGCTGGCCCTGGCCCATGAGGCTCTCCTGGAAACGTCAAAGAACTGGCCTGTGGTGCATCTGCCAATCAAAATGGAGCTTGGGAGGGCTGCCCTCCTGAGTTCCGTTTTCGCTGGCAGAAGGTTGCAGGAGGCTGTTGCAGCCAAAAATGGACCTCAGGAGCCCGTTTTCACTGGCAGAGTGCTCGGGCCACTACAGGCATCCACGATATGAGTGATGTCGAGCTGGCCATGCCCACCCTGGCTATACCCACCCCGGCGCCCGGAAGTAAACACAACCCTGATGTGGCCCTCAATGAAATTGAGTTTGACATCCCCTGATCTAAAAGGCACTGTGTCTTGCTCCTTTGGAATGGACTCTTTCTTCTTGGGACTTTGGATACTGTTCCATCATATAAATCATTAAACAAGCTTCCAGGAGATAGGTTCATAAACAGACCAAACCAGAATCCGCATATTTACAGCTGCATTTTTGATCTTCTCCTGGGGGAAATGCAAGAACCCAGCTCCTATGCTGTTCTCCCTATTTTGTTTGTTCTCTGCCATAGCATAACTCAGCGTACCTCCCAGTGTTCCAAGTGCCATCCTAAAGGGACAGCTCTTGGCTCATGAAATTCTGCTTTGGCATTAACATTTAAATGAAGTCACGTCTTTTTTTATTATCACCTAGCATCGATTCTGGTTCCCAGAATTCCTGCATGTGAATCTCAAGATGACAAAATAATAATGATAATAATATACCTCTGCTAAGTACCTCATTCCCACAGGACTGTCTTATGTCTAAGGATATATAGCCATATAGTATAACTGTAGTATCATTATCCTTCTCACCTCTTCTACGATTTCTCCTATCGGTATCTTATGATTATATTACTTTGTTGTTTGTATGTACACCGAGCGCTTATGCACCAGAGACAATTTCCTTGTATGTTCAAACACATTTGGCCAATAAAATATTCTATGCTAGTGTAATGCATATTTTGGAGTGTCTCTTTCAACGGCCGTAGATTTAGATGGCAATGAAATGAATGAAATGAAATGATTTGTGAAGGGGGAAATAAAATCCCAGTTTGTTTTTTTTTTATAAAGAATTTTATCAATTTTTAACAAACAAACATATTACAAACAAAACACAACATAAAAAACATAAAATATCTTTCTTGCGCACGGGGCAGTTTGATCCCGGAGTTACATCTTTTTGTACAGGACATTAAATTCAAGTTCGTGACTTACTTTATATAGCATTCCATTCTTATTCACTATATTTACATTTCTATATAGGCTTTCTCCCCTCTTTTCACTCTCTTAATTCTGTTATATTTATTTCATCTCAATTTAAATTCATTCATACTTATATCCTTTGTCTGTCCATATTTCAGCCTGTCTTATTTTATACTCTTTTCTCATTACACAAAATTTTTCTTCTTAGATGACCGATTGGAGTATAATGCCTTATTCATACTTATCCTGTTCCCCTAGTTTAAAGCTTAACAGTTAACAATTTAATTTCATTCAGATTCTGCGTAGTACATTCTAAAGCAAGACTCAAATATTTTAAAACAATGGCAAAAATTTTTTTTTTTAAAAAATATTATAATATAATTTAAAACAACATCCATAGCAATAAAATTATATCATTAAAATTAGTATTCATTTAAGTCTTTAAACATTTTAACACAATCCTTTCTAAATAAATATCATGCTTTTCAATGGGAAACAATTATTAGATTTTTGCTTAGTTACTTCCCCCTATTTCACTTATGTTTTTAAAATATTACATAATGACAATGTTCCCATTTTTCTTAATTCAATTCTCTCATATTTTTGATTTTCATTTATTTATTTTAAAAAAAGAAAATTTCGCTAAGTTACATTAAATAATTTTTGTCCCATTTTATAATCATTATTTTCCAATTTTGTAAACATTATTTCAATACAAATACAACAACACAATCTTATGTACCTTTGTAGAATCTCTTTTTTCAATTGTTGTTTACCCATTATTTCTAAATAAATTCTGTTTCTTTTACATCTTGTTTTCCAACCTTTGTAGCTTCTCTTCCTCTTTCCTCCCTTGCTTCTCCACTCTACCCTTTTTTACCCCTTCGTCTCTTAATCTCCACCTCTTGTGTATTTTTCTTTTCTGTTGCCTTTTTGATGTTGTTGTCCACTTTTCACCTTATTTTCCCCTTTTTTGGTTGTTTTTTTAGTTCTTAAATTTCTCCATTCTCTTTCTCTCCTTTCCCCTTTCCTTCCCCAAATTTAAAGTTGCTTGTTCATTAGGGATGGTTTCTTCTTCATTCCCAATCTTTCTTGTTTCTTGTAGTTTCTCATATGTAGAAATTGCCATTTTCTAGAAACGAAAGATAGAGCCAAAAGAATCCCTTCCCCTTCTTGTTCTCTTGTTTCATATTATATAAATTCATTTTTTCAGTTCATCCATATAGTAAATGCCATTGTAAAAAAAAAAAAAAATTTTAAACGACCCAAATGATTTTAGTCATTCAAATAAGAATTTCCCAAAAATCTCAAAGTCACCAAACAATCCAAAAACACACAGTCGTATTCTTCATTTAACACCTTCTCTTTTTTTTTCACTTTTTTTTCTTTCATTTTAATGCTTCAAAAAACTTCAAATTCTTTTTGACCTTCAATCCATCTGATTAGAATAGCCAATTATGATTCCAAATAGAAAAATCCCAATGAGTAAAGAGGCCCAAAACCAAAGGAAGAAAAAGGATAAAATTAAAAAAGCAAAAATAAAAATATTACTAGAGTTAAAATAAACAAAAAAGGCTGGCGAAGAGAGATTTCACAAGTATATATGGACTGCACACTGCCACTTATTTTATTAATCAAGGCTCTTATTATACTCTCTTCTCAAGCAGCTTTCAAAAAGCCAAGCCTCAAGTGGTTGAAATATTGATAAGAGTCCAGGAAAACACCTTAATAATATTTTCTGTGCTCTCCCTTCCATCTTTTATTCACATTTAAAATGTCCTTGCAGAAGGATAGTTTATACATTTCTCCCCAATTCAAAATAAAGTACTTTTCAAGCCTCTAGTTTGGCCAGTGTTGCAAAATCTCTTAATACTTTCCCCCCCCCCCAGCCCAGAAAGAAGAGTAATGCTATACAAAACTCAGAGAAAAAGAAAGAAAAAAATCAAAGGGCTACTCTATCCTTAATGAAAATTAAAAATCAAAAGAAGCCCATGAAAATATGATATAAGAAAAAATTCAATTCTTTGGCTGACCTACAAAATCACATTAAAGTTCCCAGAAAAAGAAAAAGTAGTAAGCGACAGAATCCAAGGCCTCAGTTTGACATCACTTTAAAAAAACGCCGCTTAAACGGATTCCAGGTCAAACAAAAATAAAGTCACAGGTTTCTCTTTGTTCAGGATATCCTTTTCAGAATCTCAGCCAATTTTACATTACAAAAAGAGGTTTCTCACCCAGCCGAATACGCATTCGGCTCCAGCCACCTTTCTTTTTCGGAGCTGATCCCGCGCTTTCACAGCTTTGGAGGCTTGCCTTTCCACCGCCAGGCAAAAGGGCTTCTTCCCAGCATCAAACAAGATTTTGCGATATCTCGGGTCTGGGACTGTGCCATTCACAATCCCCGTCTCTACGGGACGTTAGGGTCTGTTAGGACCGAACCAGGGGCGAAAATATCAGCTGCGATCTCAGAGCCCCGAGATCGCAGCTGTAGCACCGAGACGAAGCTCCGCTTGTAGCTCAGTGTAAAGCAGGTGATCATGAAGTCAGAACACAGGTCTATTCTTAGGTATTAGTTTTCTGTTTGAGGAAAGCCATCCAGCTCCAGTTCTTAATCTGTGATATTTTTCAAACATCTAGCAGTTCTAACAAAGAGAATTGCAATATAATTCCCACATCTCATTATGCAGTTTAGAGAAACGTTCACAGGTTTTCTGTTAAGTGCTGACTGGGCCACCTGAACCCAGAATTGTGGTTAGCATTAAAAATTATTTTGTTTCATTTTGTTTTGCACAAATGAATTTAGGAAGACATCTTTTGAATCTGCTGGGTTTTTTTTGCTTAATTAATATTACGCAAGGGGACGTGATGGCTCAGTGGTTAAAGATGCCGAGCTTGTCATCTGGAGAGCTGATAGCCTGGATTGGAGACCTGAACTTCATGTAACAGAGTGAGCTCCCATTCCTGCCCCAGCTCCTGCCAACCTGGCAATTTGCAAGCATGCAAATACATTAATAGGATTAGGGATAGGGAAGGTAATAGTGTTCTGTTTGCCTTTGGCATATAGCCATGCTGGCCACATGTCCATGGAAATTTTCTTCAGACAATGCTAGCTTCCTCGGCCATGAATCGCCAATGTGCATCATGACTTAGAGCACGGGTGTCAAACTCAATTTCATTGAGGGCTGCATCAGGGTTGTGTTTGACCTCAGGTGGCTGGGGTGGGCTTGGCCAGCTTGACGTCACTCATGTCAGGGGAACCTGTGGTGGCCAAATGCTAAGGCAAGACTTCCCTCAGACCCTCGCTCCCTCTCGTTGTCTCTCTCTCCTTCCTTCCTTCCTTCCTTCCTTCCTTCCTTCCTTC